>JAGFNQ010000284.1:0-129947 GCA_024364735.1 Boesenbergia rotunda | reverse complement strand
GACTTAGCATCCAATTTGTCTGATACAGTCCGCTTTACATAAGCAGGACAACCCCATATCTTTAGGTGAGATAAATGAGGTTTCTTACTATTCCACGTCTCATATGGAGTAGTAGAGACTACCTTGGTCGGAACTCTGTTTAGTAAGTAAATAGCTGTCTTAAGCGCATAGCCCCAAAAGGATTTTGTAAGAGTTGGATGATTCATCATAGATCTAACCATGTCCATTAAGGTTCGGTTATGCCTCTCAGATACACCATTATGCTTTGGTGTATATGGCGGAGTCCATTGAGACAATATCCCATTGTCCCTAAGATAATCTTGAAACTCTTGACTCAAGTATTCACCACCCCGATCGGATCGAAGTATCTTAATACTTTTGCCAAGCTGTTTCTCTACTTCACTTCTGAACTCTTTGAATTTCTCAAAAGCTTCAGATTTGTGTTTTATTAAGAACACATACCCGAATCGTGAGTGATCATCGATAAAGGTAATGAAGTAGCTATAGCCTCCTTGTGCAAGAGTTGACATTGGTCCACATACATCAGTATGTATTAGACCAAGCAATTCTCCCACTGGTTTACTTTTTCCGAAAAAGGGTAATTTGGTCATCTTGCCTTTTAAGCATGATTCGCATGTATCAAATCAACCGGGTTCAAATGATTCCAGAATTCCACATCGGTGTAATTTGGTCATGCGTTTCTTACTTACATGGCCAAGACAACAATGCCATGTATAGGAGTCTATTTGATTATCTATTCGAGCACGTTTGTTGCTAACTTCAATATTGAAAACGTCACCAGATAAATCTAACGTGTAGATACCATTGTATAATGTTCCGGTCCCATAAAGAACACCATTTAAAGTTATGTAACAGCAATTGTTACTAAAAGTTAAATGATAACCCTTTTCATTCAAGCATGAAATAGATACAATGTTCTTTATTAACGAAGGAACAAAATAACAATTATCCAATTCTAAGACAAGTCCAGTAGGGAGCTTTAGCAAATATGTTCCGATGGCAACAGTAGCAATCTTTGCTCCAATTTCCAACTCGCAAATTCGCTTCTCCCTTGACGAGTCTTCTTCTATTCCTTAGCCCTTGTATGTCATTCTATATATGTGAGCTACACCAGTATCAAGTACCCAGGTGGACGAGGAAATAGAGTGACATTCAATAACGAAGATACCTGAAGAGGATGGGGCATCGGATGCCTTATTCTTCAAGGACTCAAGATAAACCTTGCAGTTTCTTCGCCAGTGACCCTCCTTGCCGCAGTGATGGCAAGTGCCTTTTGGTGCCTTTTCAGTCTTTTTGACCTTTTTCTTTTTTCCCTTATTCTGTTCTTTGGGCTTCCTCTTAGAGCCTTTCTTTGAGGAACCAACTAACAGTACCGTCTTCTGATCCTGCTTTATAGAAGGCTCTACAGTCTTCAGCAGGTTGAGCAACTCAGGAATGGTAGTCTCCAGCTTGTTCATCCGATAGTTCATCACAAATTGTGAGTAACTCTTGGGCAAACAATGTAGAATTAAGTCAACACTTAGTTCTTGATCCATTGCAAATCCGAGTGTGCCTAGTCGCTCAATGTACCCCAACATCTTCAACACAAACTGTGAGACAGAAGTGCCTTCCTGCATCTTAGAGGTGAAGAGGAGTCTGGAGACCTCAAACCTTTCGGATCTCGCCTGCTCGTCAAACAGCTCATGAAGATGGAAGATGATGGTATGAGCATCCATATGCTTATACTGCTTTTGCAGCTCAGGTACCATAGCGGCCAGCATGATGCAACTCGCAAGTTCAGAATCGGCCACATGTTTCTGATAGGCCACTAACTGGCTGGAGTTGCATCTTCTGGAGGATGGTTGGGAAGTTATTCTTCAAGGACATAAGCAATCTTTTCTGCCTTGAGGACTATCCTCAGGTTTCGAAGCCAGTCCATGAAGTTTGGCCCAGTCAGCTTATTGGTGTCCAAAATGGAACACAAATTCAGAGAAGACATGATCAAGTGATTATCCTAGAAATACAAATTGAGCTTATGTGAGAAGAATGATAAAGAATGCATCAATATACATTAATTAAATCCTATTTATTTTTCGAATTGAATAACCCTTTTATCAATTTGGGAGATCGTAGGAACATCTCCAAATAGGTTGATATCCAACCATAGATAAGAACAACCATGGCTAGAGTCCATCAAGTTATTCTTAGCTATGAAGGTAGGTAATTATACCGATTACATATTATACATATGTAACTATCACATTATGTTATCAACTAATTGAATGTTTGCATAAATTATTGGGTTGTTAAGTCATTAACAAGTATGTAACAATATACATAGCACCCAACTACACCTCTCTTTACATTGACCTTGGCTGTGGCACAACAAATCGATGCTCCAAGCTTAAGGCTGACCCATTAATCAAGAAATAGTTTTAATATGGTTGGAGCTCATTCAACCGTTTAGTCAGGCTTGGATGTGTCCAACAACCAAAACTAAGGATTGACCTCTGACTCTAACTATATTAATCATAAACTAATTCCATGGTTTGAACATGTTGAGGTTCAAGCCGGGCATGGATGTGTCCATCAACCCAAACGAGAAACAAAACTCCGGTTCTAACCATATTAATGGAAGGTGTTGGCCTTAATATTTTGTAAGGGGTTTTGGGTCTCATCCTTTTCCTTTTAAGCACATTCATGATATATAATTATGTCATGTTCTAACGATTTCCTTAATAAAGTATGTATGTGACTTAATTTATCAAGTCTCATTAATTGAATTAGGAACCGGATTTCCTAATTCTAATTTTACACTTTATTCAAGGAATTGTTTTGGGAAACAATTTCCTAAATTGTCATAATCAATTTTGGAAATAATATGTTTAAGACTTTGATTTCTCTAAATCAAATCTTATTAAATTAAGAGACAGATTCCCTTAATTCAACCACATATTATTATCATGAAAATCTTATTTAAGGAAATAAACTCTATAGGAAACAATTTTTCCTAATTAATTTTGGAGACAACAATATGTAAGAGCATCACCTCATAAATCAAATAAGGAAATTATCGTTTGAGAATCACCTCAAAAATTTCCAAGATTTGATCACATATTTTATTTATCGATAATTAATTACAACAAATTATTTACTTTGGGTGGCTCCCCGAGGCACTCCCCAAAGAAATGAAATTTGTTGTAAATCGAATTTGGCCTGCTCCCTGAGGCATAACCAAATTAAACTTGACAATTAAAGAACTTGTTAATAATATAATTTGGATGGCTCCCCGAGGCCTACCCAAATCAATTTTAACAATTCATATTCAAAATAGGAAATTAAATTATAACAACTAACTTTAATTTGGGTGGCTCCCCGAGGCACTCCCCAAAGTAAAGAATTTTGTTAATAATTTAAAACCCAATTTGAATTTAATTGTCAATTAATGTTTCCATAAAATGTCTAGACTTTCATGAAAAGAAAGTGCCCAAAATTACGAGCTTTCCATAAATGGAAAGTTTCCAAAATAAAAGGTTTTCAGAATTATTGTAAGTTTCTGGTACAAAGAAAACTTACGTATTTCCAAAATTGAAAAATTTCTAAAATTAGGAAATTTCCAAAATTGGAAAGTTTTCAAAAATGAAAAGTTTTCACAATTATCATAAAATTTCAGAAACAGAGATATTTCAAAAGTTTACGAAATTTCATGAGGATTTCCAAACTTTGAAATTCCTAAATCTAAAATTTACCATAATTGGAAAGTTTTCATAATTGGAAAATTTTTCAAAATTGAGATCATGACAAAGTTTTCCGTAAAACAATTATATGATTATGTCGAACACTAACCGGCTCTGATACCACTGTTGGGACCGGGTGCATGCCGACGCAGACACGTATTGTAATTGTTACATAATTACATGCAGCGGAAACAAAAGCATGAATAATTTCCTAAATTATTCTAACACATATCCTAAGCATGCAATGTGTTCACATAATCATAATATAAAATTTTTGCAGAAAAGGATATTACTCTACGAATTACCTTGCGTAACTTGGAAGAAGGGACGAGATCCAACCGTTAGCGTCCCTTGAAAGCTCCGCCTCTATTCGTATCCACGCCGAGTATCGTCGGGATGACTTCGCTAAGCCATGAGTTTCGTGTTCACGAGAACTACTAGATTCTCCGTGAACACGACGAAAACCGAGAGAGTGATCAAATCGAACGACTCACCACCAAGGTTGGCCGAAGAGGAAGATCATCGCAAGGAAGAACTTCATCGCCTTGATGCTTCTCCTTGTGCTCATGGCAAGAAGAAAGAAGGAAGGCCTATGGCCGGCCAAGAGAGAGGGAGAGAAGAAGAGGAGAGAGCCCAAGCAATTCTTGGATGGATCATCTTCCATGGCACCCCTTGGGTCCTTTATATAGGGAGAGGTTTCTTAATTCCCAAGCAAACCTCTCCTTGATTATGGAATAATTTCTCAATCAATCCATAATCAAGGCTCTCATGATCAAGCTTCTTCTTCTTGATTATGGAATAATTTCTTAATCAATCCATAATCAAGGCTCTCTTTCTTTTGGCATGATTATATAAAACAAACCAACCATTGGTTCATTATATAAAAATTTATAAAACAAACCAACCATTGGTTCATTATATAAATTTTATTAAACAAACCAACTCATGGTTCATTATATAAAAATTTATATAAAATTTATATAACCTTTTATAAAATAAACCAACCTTTGGTCTATTTTATAAAACAAACCAAAATAGCCTTATCCTATTATGGTGGTGGCCGGCCATGACAAGAAGAGAGGAGGCCCCCTCCTTGGCCGGCCCATCTAACCCCAATTAGATCAAATCCTTTAATAAATTAAACTTATTTAATTCACCCATTAAGTCTTTAAAAGACTTGGCCATTCTATGCTTCCGATGCGTTTGAAATAAATTCAGTTTTGACTATTGTTTGGATTTACCAAAAATAGTCTATCTCGATTGGAGAATCCAATTCTCAACTCGTTTTAAATCCTTCGAATTACTCGTTATACGTGTGACCAAATAGGCTTTCAATTTATGTTGGCCGTCCATAATTAACTAATTAATTATAGAACGATCATGAGTGGCACCTAGTAGTACATCATGATCCCCAATTAATCGAAAGATCAACGGTTGACCTCAGAAATGATTCTGAAACCCTTCAGCAGCTATAATGAATCGTGCCCCATTCCCTTCACCATCTTATACCCACTTGGTTCAGGACATGGTCTATGTGTGTCAGTCCCCACTAGGCTGACTACGTCACACCTAGCCCAAGTAACGTTTCCTCGTCCTATGGATTCTAATTACTCTCATGTATTTAAGAGATTCATACTCTGAACATGTCATGCTCTGGCCAGAGGCTTCGAGTAACAATCCGATCGATAGGCCTCGGGTATACATCTCCTCGCAAGGAGTGGTGAATCCTTTGTAGGCTGTTCAAACATCTTCGGGCACTTCGGCTTATACCCAATCATCCTGGGTCCACTCCTCCTTGGAGATGCTTGCTTAAGATGTCAAAGTATAAGTCTCCATGACCAAGATGACTTGAACACCGCAAGTCAAAGGAACATCGCACTTAAGCTGCAGTAAGAACTTCACTAACATATCTATATGTAGACTACCATATGAAGTTTTACAGCCAGTCACTCCAATGAACTAGTTCCCTTAACTAGCATTCATGTTTATCTCCGGACATCTCAATGTCACGAGCCAGTGAGAATCAGCTGATTAGAGAATAACCATGCTAGTCTCAACAGAATTGATAGTGTCCGTATTTATCAATTCATCGACTAGGGACAATTTCAATACTTCACAATTGCACATGTAGAGATAATCACTAGTTGTGAATTCATCACAAATTCTCTCATGCTGTGAATTGTATTGCAGACATTCAGTAAATGAGCTTAAGATCTTAATCAAATAATCATGTATACTCAAATAGTGAATATTCATTTATTAAAATAAATGATTACAATCATAAGGCGATTGCCTTAGGACACTTCTCTCATATCACTAACACACCATTTTTTCTTCGCAGCAATTCAGTCCAATTTTCTACAGCTTCACATCATATCGAGTAGCCAGCCTTCATTAGTTTCGATTTCTTCACAGCAGATCTCTTTCAATTCCAGCAGCTCTTCAGCATGATTTGGCAGCACTTCTTATTAGCAATTTTCCTTCGTAGCTTTGCCTTCACAGCAGTTCATCATCGGATTAGGTTAAGATTGTTGGGTTAGTTTCATTAATTTTAGTTGTTAAGTGTTGCTTGTGGATTGTTGAATGTGGTTGTTGATGTTTGTATCAAGTTTGATCTCTCATATTTTCGAATGGCACGTACTCATATCGTTTTAAATACTGCTTATAAGTTGTTCGACAAAATGTTTCTTTAGTTAGGTTTAATTCCATGTGCTCTGTTTGGCTTACCTCTTGCTTGTCTTGCCTCTTTTAATTGCTTTATGTTCATGTCTTCATTTAAATGCAATCAAGTTAGGTTAGATTAGATTTCTTTACTGCTGTAGGTTTTGTTCCGTGTTTAGCTTTGTTGATGCTTCTTTCATGTTGTCTTTTCTCTTTTCTGCAAGTATAATTTAGATTACATTAGATTTCATTACCTGCACTGTCTTTACTTAATTAGACTAGATTTCATACCTGCTTTGCTATGTCCTTTCGTAGTCTTAAAGTTCAAATCCAAACCCCTGTTTGATATCAAAAATCCAAAAGCAATAAAATACGATCTTGAGATTTATCATGTACCAACTACATTCGTTGGGAGACGACTCGAGTTACTCTATGCTACATTAGTTTAGAGGAATTCGGTACTTAAATTGTATTTGAAACCGTGACACGACTGAAACGGTTATCAAATTTGGCGCTGTTGCCGGGGAATTGTGAGTGGTTGATGTGTAGTGCATTGAGAATGTGCAAGGAGAATTGTGAGTGTTGGATGTTTGGGTGAGTTCTTATTTTGGCCTATTGTTTGATTGTATACATCATGTTAATTACCCCAATGCTCTGATATTCTCTTTGATCTTCTTTGTTATCAACTTTCTTGTTCTCTTGTTAGCACTTGGTTTCATTATTATTCATTGAAAAGCCCTCTTGATTTGTGTACTTATGTTATAGTAGTGGAGAAGTAGAAGATAAGCAAGCATATGGTAGTGCAATGTCATGAATGTTTTAAGAGAACTCCACTTTCGTATTTGTTATTTTTGTGAGCATCAGTGCATATATCCATCTTGTGAGATTTTTGTCATGCTTAGTTTATTCAAGTTGATGAAATTACCATGTTTTTGACTTATGTGAGATTTGGAACTATAAATACATAGATTCTTGAGACTTGATGATCCTAAGTAACTTTCTTTTATTATTTCTTGAAGTATTGATAGGGGATGTAATGTTTGGGAGATATGTTGTTTTCTTTTAGTTTTGTTTACTTGCCCGAGACGTGTAAGAATTAAGTGTGGGGGAGTTGATAACTATCATTTTTGTTGATTATTTTAGGCTCTAAAATCCATGTTTGATCTACATTTTATATGCTTAAGTTTGCAATTGTATTAGGTTTCATGTATTTCTCCTATTTTGTCTTTTAATTCAAATCATTGTATATTTGGGATATTTTTGACACTAAATTTGAATATCATTTTGTAGGCTTCAAATGATCATGGACCTAAATCAAATCGGGTCAGACTTGAGTCAGCATTGGATCCAGATCAAAGGGATCAAGCATCGGATTAATAGGAGCCGTCCATTCCAGAGAACGGCTAGATCTGAGCCATTGGTCAACTTCAGGTCAATCTGAGTTCAAGAAAGAATTAATCATGACCATAGATCAAGATCTGAAAATTTCAGCCCAATCAGAAGTAATCTGACCGTTGGATCAAGCTCAAGATGTTCTATACCATCCATTCAAGAAAAAGGAAGATCTGGACCATCCGCCACTGATCTGGTTAATCCGAGCTGGGGACAGGTAGATCATGACCATTGATTGAGATCTGTGGAGTTTGGTTCAGATCTGAAGAGATCCGACCGTTGGATGAAGTCAGATTGATCTCAGCCGTCTGTTGCTTCCATCCTATGGCTGAACCCAAAAGCTGAGTTAACTCAAATGCTTGGCTGACTGGACTGAATCCAACTTCTGAGCTGAACCGAAGCTGGCTTGACTGAACCCAACTTCTGAGCCCTGGCTGACTGAACCGAACCCATGGCTTGATCGAACCTAACTGCTGACTTGGCTGACTGGACCAAACTCAAGCGCAAGCGGAGTCAAACCCAATCGCTGAAGCTAGCTTGGTTGAACCGGACCGCTGAAGCCGAGACAATCAAAAGAGGGCAGCCATCGCGAAGGCTAGGGCAGACGGGATTTTTCCCGACTCACTCCATCCGCTCCACCCTCACTGCCGGCGACTTCCTTTCCATCCTCATCCCATTTCATCACTGACCGGAGCTTCGATCGATCAGTTTGAGGGGTTCCCGACTCGATCAGATCTTCTCCATCCGCTCTCCACTCCACCACGTGCTAGGGCCCAGGGGTTTCGAGCCCTAGTCAATTTCATCGCCGCCGACCGGAGCTTCGATCGATCAGTTTGAGGGGTTTCCGACTCGATCAGATCTTCTCCATCCGCTCTCCACTCCATCACAAGCTAGGGCCCAGGGGTTCCGAGCCCTAGTCGACTTCACCGCCGCCGACCAAAATTCCTTCACAGCTTTGTTCTTGTTTATCAGCAGCTTCAATTTCTTCACCGT
Source organism: Boesenbergia rotunda (assembly GCA_024364735.1). Lineage (NCBI taxonomy): Eukaryota > Viridiplantae > Streptophyta > Magnoliopsida > Zingiberales > Zingiberaceae > Boesenbergia > Boesenbergia rotunda. The sequence continues at coordinate 121,164 of JAGFNQ010000284.1, read as the reverse complement.
AATTGTTTTAAGCAGTTTGTTTTTTTTTCCTTCGCAGTTTCTTCACAGGGTCAATTTCCAGCAGTCGGCAGCCATTTCTTCACAGCACCATTTCTTCTTCGCAGCAATTCAGTCCAATTTTCAGCAACTTCACATCAGATTCAGTAGCCAGCCTTCATTAGTTTCGATTTCTTTATAGCAGATCTCTTTCAATTCCAGTAGCTCTTCAGCATGATTTGGTAGCATTTCTTATTAGCAATTTTCCTTCGTAGCTTTGCCTTCACAGCAGTTCATCATCGGATTGGGTTAAGATTGTTGGATTAGTTTCATTAATTTTAGTTGTTAAGTGTTGCTTGTGGATTGTTGAATGTGGTTGTTGATGTTTGTATCAAGTTTGTTCTCTCATATTTTCGAATGACACGTACTCATATCGTTTTAAATACTGCTTATAAGTTGTTCGACAAAATGTTTCTTTAGTTAGGTTTAATTCCATGTGCTCTGTTTGGCTTACTTCTTGCTTGTCTTGCCTCTTTTAATTGCTTTATGTTCATGTCTTCATTTAAATGCAATCAAGTTAGGTTAGATTAGATTTCTTTAATGCTGTAGTTTTTCTCTACGTTTAGTTTCGTTAAAGCTTTATTTCATGTTGTCCTTTCTTTACTGCAATTGTAGTTAGGTTAAACTAGATTTCCTTACCTGCATTGTCTTTCCTTAATTAGAACTAGATTTCATACTTGCTTTTCTATTTCTGTTCGTAGTATTAACGTTCAAATCTAAACCCAGTTTCATATCCAAAACCCAAAAGCAATAACATATGATCTTGAGAATTATCATGCATCAACTACATTCGTTGGGAGATGACTCGAGTTACTCTATGCTACATTAGTTTAAAGGAGTTCTGATAATTTAATTGTATTTGAAACCGTGACACGACTGAAACGGTTATCATCAGCCCAAAGGAAGGGATACTATGTGGCCGATTAGAAGTGTTGTTAGTGGTGTTGAAAACATAAGCTAACTTAGGAAGCTCATAAATAAAGTATCATGCACATAATATGTCGACCCAAAGGAAGGTGAGCTATGTGACAAATAGAGGTGATTATGAGTTATTTGGAGAGTACCAATAATAAATTACAATTTAGTCCAAAGACTTAATGTAATGTTGCACTAGGCATCTCAATTAATTACCATAAAATGTTTTGTTTGTTGTATTTTGTTATTACACAACTATAAAGATACATGCCTTGTTTGTTAAATTGAGAAATGTTCTTTGCTTTTGTTTATATAGTGTTCTCAATGTCTACTGATTTGAACAACATCCCGTACTGACACAAACTTTGGATATTAGAAAGATCATATAACGATTTTATTAGGATGCATGGATTTAGACTTTGCATATGATCGTCCTACACCTTTGACTAGTGATTTCACTGCAGATTAAATGGTGATCTTTGACAAGTGGGAGTGATTAAATCATATGAATCATGAAGATGTCTATTTCGGAATCACTTAGAGGTTCAATTATTGAGAATGAGGATGCTAAATCCTTCATTAGGGAGTTAGTAGACCGATTCACCTTAAACAAAAAGGTCGAACTACTAGTGTCCATGTGGTACAATGGAAAAGGTAACATTAGAGGGTACATAATGGAGATGTCAAATTTGATTACAAGGCTTAAGATACTAAAGTTAGATATGTCTGAAAGTGTCCTTATGAATCTCATATCTTAATCTCTCTGGCTACATAGTTCACTACCTTTAAGATAAGTTACAATACTCAAAAGGAGAAGTGGATATTACATGAGCTTATAGCTCAGTGTGTACAAGGAGAGATGGAGGCATGACACTCATGTTGATGCAGTCTGACCCTGATTGTTGTTTTGGTGTCGACACCGATTTTAGTTTAGGTGGATGATTATGATTATGGTTAAGTCCTGATCGGGGATTAGGCATGGTTTGGAAAATCCTAGCTTGGGGGGCTAGGTGTTGAGAAAATCCTAGCTTGGAGGGCTAGGTGTTGGAAAAGTCCTAATTTGGAAGAGGTGGGTGTAACGCCCGCTTTTTTTTTTCATAAAGCGGCGTTACGCTAAACATACATGTGCATATAAAACATCTTAATGCAGCGGAATAACTAGTACTTAAATCATATACACATGTCTGGGTTATCATTCATGGACATGGTGACATTGTACTTAACATATTACCAGCATACCTAGCATCATGATATCAACTTTCCATAACTTATTCATAAGCATTTCAGGTAACATATTACCAGCATGCATAGCATCATGATATCAACTTTCCATAACTTATTCATAAGCATTTCAGGTACCAAGTAGATTATCCATAACTTCATGAATAGTAGGTTGTTTCTTAGGCATAACTATCATAAGTCGAGCATAAACCAAAATAAGCATTGTCAGATCACAAAACATGCAATAAGTGAAATGAGAGGGTTTCTTGGCCATGTCACTACTACACACCCATGTTCTTGCCTCTCCTGCTGCTTCCCTTAGAAATCTCTTGCTTGATCTGCGGTATAAGAAAATAAGACTATAAGCACGGAGGCTTAGTAAGACCCTTTTCCTACTCACAAAAATCCATACGTCGTATAAACATTAACATAATGCTTCAATCCTACATATCATAGCATACTTCTTATCATGAACATCTACACAATCATAGCATCATCGTTTTAGCATAAACATAAATAAATTCATGGCATCAGAATTTAGCATGAACCTAGATATCATCATGGCATCATAATCTAGCATGAACATAGATAAAATCATGGCATCATAATCTAGCATGAACATAGATAAAATCATGGTATCATAATTTGGCATGAACATAAATAAAAATCATGGCATTATAATTTATCATGAACATAGATATCATCATGGCATCATAATCTGTCATGAACATAAATAAAATCATGGCATCATAATGTAGCATGCACATAAATAAAATCATGGCATCATAATTTAGCATGAACATAAATAAAATCATGGCATCATAATTTAGCATGTACATAAATAAAATCATGACATCAAATTTAGCATGCATATAAATAAAATCATGGCATCATAATTTAGCATGAACATACATAAACATAAATAAAATCATTTGCATAAACATACTTTGCATTAACGTACTTTGCATAAACTTACTTTGCATAAGCATACTTATCATAAACATAATGCATAACATGGATGGATGCATGGGCAAATGCATATACCATAGGGATGCTTAGTTTGAAATCATACTTTTAAATACTTAAACATAATCATAACATTCATAGGGGCCCTGGCTTGTACCACATTCATACATCATATGCGCGCATCCCTAAGTAAATACGAGGTAGCTAATCTCGACCTACTAGGGTAAGGACAGCTTCATCGGTAGTCCCCGAACCGTGGACAACTTCATCGGTAGTCCAGAACCGTGGACAGCTTCATCGGTAGTCCAGAACTGTGGACAACTTCATCGGTAGTCCAGAACTGTGGACAGCTTCATCGGTAGTCCAGAACCGTGGACAGCTTCATCGGTAGTCCAGAACCGTGGACAGCTTCATCGGTAGTCCAGAACCGTGGACCTTACTTAGGTCCGGTACAAGCCCATTCATAAAATAAAATACTTTCACATTCTTCTTCATTCATAAAACATTCATAGCATAATCATTCATTCTTAATGCTTAACATCATTATTATGCCTTGAAGGCATATCTTCATTAATCATTTTCATTCCATATCATCATTATGCCTCGAAGGCATGAACTTTAACTTCATTCATCATTTTCATCCATAACATGACATGCATACATATCATTCATAAATCATACATATCATTCATAGATCATGGCATACATACATATCATTCCTATCTCATGGCATACCTACATAATTAGCATCTTAATTCATAAAACATACATGGTCATGATACATAGGAAAATATGCCTAGATCCTTTCATACATGATACATTTCCTTAGGTTCATGGCACATGGTCTAAGCATTTATGAATCATCATAACAAATGCCCTATCATACAAGTCATGACCCATAAGCTAGGGTTTTGGTTGACATAAAATTCTTCCAACATACTTAACCATATACATACATCTTAGTACCCTATAAACATGCATCCTTGTGGTCTTAACCCAACCCTAGCCCTAGGTTAGGGCCTTGGCCGAAACCCTAAGGAGCCCTAGGTCCATGGAAAATACATATAGACCACCAATAACATCCCATACAAACATAAAATGCCATAGAAAAACCTTTGATCCCATAATTAGGGCTAACCCTATTCCTTTAGCCCTAGATTAGCCCTTGGCCGAAACCTAAAGGCCCATGAAATTCATAGAAAAATCTTTATAAAACCCAATTACTATCCATCATGTCATAGGGAAACAAATTAAACATGTTGGATGGTTAGATCAAGTTCCATCCATGAGTTAAAGGTCTTGGCCGAAACTTAGAGGAGCCATTGCACATGTAAAAATTCATATGAATCACCACTAACATCACTTACATCATAAGGAGACATAAGAATCATCATTAGAGAGTTAAAACTAGTCCTAGCCATAGAACCATGAAGGTGGCCGAAACCCTAAGTCCTTCTTCATGGATTTTTCATCTTAGATCTCAAACAAGAAACTTAGATCATATCCATATCAAGAAAAACCATTACACCATAGGTGAGGGGGGTCTTATCTTAGACTATCTTGGTTATAGACCTTAGATGGGGAGGAGGTTGAAGACCTTGTTGTCTCTTGACCACTCCTAGCCTTTGCAACCTTGTAAAAAGCCTTGGATCTTGGAAGAGGGACCTTCTTTTGAAGCTTTCCAAAGGGAAACTCCCCCTTGAAGTTTCAGCTAGAATGAAGAAGGAAGAGGGAGAAGGGTGGACTTGGTGGACGAAGAGAAGTAACCCCCCATGCCCTCTCTTTATACCACTTTAAGGAGGCAAATGAAGAGTCATGGTGTCTCTTCCCTTCATGACCCTTCATTTCCCCTAAGCCTTAACCAAAATCCACTTCATCCTCTACTAGCACTCCCTTGCTAGGTGAATTGGTTAGAGCATGCATGGTTGTAGACTAGGTCCAAGGTTCAATCCTTGGTGCATGCACTTTATTTTTATTTTCTTTTTATTTCATTTTTCCTTATTTTCGAAAATTCCCTAAAATTCACCCATAATCATGCTAAAATTCCTAATTACAATTCTTTTATATTTATATTAAATTCTACCTAATTAAAACCCATCTTTGGAGCCCATATAAGACCCATTAGTACTTAACTTCTCAATTTAAATAGGAAAATCATGCTAAAACTCACCCATAATCCTACTAATATTCTTAATTAAAATCCATTTATATTTATATTAAATTTTTGCCTAAAATCTACCGATAATCATGGTACTAGAAAGCCCATATAAGGCCCATTAGTACTTAGTTTATCAATTTAAATGAGAAAATCATGGATTTTAGGCTAAGGTTCATACTAATATCTCTAGGTCCCTCGGAAAATTATCTAGACATGATCAATATTTTAAAGAAAATATTAAGAAAATTTTCTGGGTCGTTACAGTGGGTGAAAAGTCCTAGCTTGGAGGGCTAGGTGAAATGTCCTAACTTGGAGGGTTAGGTGAAAATTCCCATCTTGGAGAGTTAGGTGAAAAAGTCCTGGCTTGGAGGCTCAGGTCCTAGCTTGGAGGGCTAGGTCTGGAAAAGTCCTAATTCGGAAGGGTTGGGTGAAAAGTCCTAGCTTGGAGGGCTAGGTGAAAAGTCCTAACTTGGAGGGTTAGGTGAAAATTCCCAACTTGGAGAGTTAGGTGAAAAATCCTTAGCTTGGAGGGCTAAGTGGATGAAACCCTAGCTTGGAGAGCTAGGCTTGAGTCCCTGGATCGGTCTGGTGACCGATCAGGGATATTAGCATGCTGTTCATTCGTGGATCGGTCTGGTGACCGATCCAGCGATGACTGATTGGTCTGGTGACCGATCAGGGAGCACACAGTGAGGTTGGGAACCTACTGTGTGGCTCCTGATCGATCTGGTGACCGATCAGGGAGCAGGCCGTTGCCTCGTTGCTTGGCTCCTGATCGGTCCGGTGACCGATCAGGGAGCAGGCAGCTTCCTCACTGCCTTGCTCCTGATCGGTCTGGTGACCGATCAAGGAGTGAACAGTGAGTTGAGTTCCCCCCACGGATCAGCTCCTGAACGGTCCGGTGACCGATCAAAGACTTAGGATCTGATTTCCGGGATTACTGTTCATCAGACCTGATCGGTCTGAGTGACCGATCAGGCTTCACTCTGATCGGTCTGGTGACCGATCAGGCTTGTGTTGCCGCGAGAGCTGGGAGTCCCAGCGAAGCGGTGGATCGGTCTGGTGACCGACCCACGAGCCCTGGATCGGTCCGGTGACCGATCACTTTAATTCAAATTACATTGTCAGACGCTCTGATCGCGTCTGAGCATATCTGATACACTGCGCCTGATCTCTAATCCTTGATGTCTTGCTTGATATGCTGCTCTAACCCACTGATTAAGCTGCAGGTGACAGGGAAGGATTCAAACACTCAAGGAGAGTCAATGATGGTCTTTCTTTGGAGCAGGTTTGTCTGTTTTCCATCCCAGGTTGCAACGGGCGCTGGCTGGAGCTGCTATCTGGGGCTGGTCTGAGGGAAGCTTAGGAGGTCCAGAAGGGCTCAGTGGTGGCTGGTGGTTACAGGAGAGCAGCTGGAGGCTGCTGTGGGATGGTGACCTGGAGCTGTGCGGAGAAGACTTAAGCGCCGGTTGCGAGAAGTCTTCAACATCTTTGCTAATCAGTATTGCTGTGAAGTTCTTGGGGCTTGCTGCGTGCTTGTGTTCTTGTTGTTCCATCATTCCTGAGTAAGCCGTTGAGATCTGAGAAGCAACCACCCCTTGCTTGAGCACTTGGAGGAAGGAACAAGAGGCTTGAAGTCCAACATCGAGAAGACACGGAGAAAGGGATTCTTGCGTGAGATCGTCATTGGGTGGAGCTTGGAGAAGCCTGCTGTGTTCTTGTCTTTGCTAAGTGCTAAGTAAGATCTTCCTTGTGTTTCATTGTGCTTAAAACTATATCCTTGATTGAAACGCGCTGTGGAGAGGTTTCTCCACCGAGAAGGAGGTTGCTTTCTATCCGGTGTTAACCGAGGCTTGATCTGCCGACGATCAAGGGATCACCCACCTTAAGGGCACGCCAAGGAGTAGGGGCAAGTTATCCCCGAACCTTGTAAACCCTCCTTGTTAGCGATCTTGCTAGTGGTGTTAGTTTGTTTTGTTTCCTGTTTTTTTTCTGCATACTCTGTTTTCATACTTCCGCTGTGCTACTAACAAAGTGAAGTGCAGAAATTCGATAAGTGTTTAAAGTCCAAGTGATTGGCTATATTCACCCCGCCTCTCTAGCCATCCGGGTTCCAACAACTCATAGTCCTCACTTTGCATCCTCATCTCAGTATTTGAATAACAAGAAGAGAAAAGATAAAAGTAAGGGTAAACAACTTGCAGGGACAGGGTTTCAGGGCATAAGGTGCAAAAGAAACAAGATTCGAATCCAACACATTTCTTTTATAAAAAGAAAGGTCACTTGAAGAAGAATTGCACCAGATACATCAATTGACATGTAAAGAAAGGTCAACTTTTCTATGGGATTGTGTAGGGTCGGCTAAGGGGGGGGGGGTGAATAGCCCTGCAATAAAAAATTAATTCTTTTGCTAGCGTTCTTTAGCAAAGTCGCACACACATTAATCGATAAATAATAAAAAATGCATTAATTGAAAAGAGGCTAAAAGATATACTTGGTTTGCAACCCTCGGGTTACTAGTCTAAGAACTATGCAAGCTTACTATTCATCTCCTTCTCCGAACAAAGCATCGGAGGCGGAGTAGCCTTTCACAGGAGTTAAAAGCGCATAAAGAAACAAGTATAGAATTGAAAATACAGGGTGTGTTCTTGTCACGCCTCGAGGGAGGGGAGTCGCTGGTCCAATATACAATCGGACAACATCTCATCTATACGACAGACAATTTAGAACATTTATACAAGCATCCACGCAGTATATATTGCCTCTGGCCTCCAATAAGGATATAACATATAAAAAATACACCCATAGCTAGAAACCCCATAAAACTCACCGAGATGTCCTCCGGGCAGGCGCGTAGCAAAACATCGCATAAAGTCCAACAGAGGACTCAAAAATACAGACCATGGGTCAAATACAATCCAATATAAGTCTACGACATAAAACAATTACAGAATGAGTGGTATGCTGTAATAGAAAACAAAAACACACGGAAGAACCCAAGTTGGAGTCGTCGGGACTTGGAACTGGCAACTAGGCTCCCCTGGCGACCAATCAACTTGAAAATAGAAACATGGTGGCGGGTGGTGAGTCCAAGTAGACTCTCGGGTATAGAGAAAGATATGCATGGTAGTATAAATAGCTGTACAAACTATAAAGAAATAACAGAATACAGTCTCAAATGAAATATCATAATATGCATAACTGAAAATATCAATGAATATACATATCAAAAATCAACCTATTCTGCCCATAAAGGCTCGTATCATACGAGCAGGTGCAGGGTCATTGACACCAAATACATAATATCTCCTGTATGTGTATGTCAAACATATGCAGCAAACAAATGCAGCAGTCACAATCAAATGCACAATGCATCATATGCACATGATGCAATGACATGATCACCCCTAACGTCAGTCAAGCCACCGAGATATGTCATATGTGTCGGCCGGGTGGGTAAGGCTGTGACACTGTACGCACTCTACCATCACTACTCTTGAGTGACCGAGTGGATAGGATGCTGGTGGAGCTATCACTCCGCCCCATGTATTTTTGGGGGAGATATCTCTCTCATCTCCTCGGATCATTAGAATGAGAAGGGATGTCTGCTTGCTACCACGCTCCAGAACCACTACCCATGAGCGATCGAACGAAGCAGTACAGAGCAAATACACACTCCCAACAATAATCACTAACCCATGAGTGGCTAAGTGTGCAGATCATGTAGCAGGCACCTGGCTCAAATCACAAGGGAGTCGATGGTTGCTGACATGCAACAATGCAGGGATGGTAGATGACTCTAACACATGCAATCCCTACCAGGTCATCAATACATAACTTAACCTAACATGCACAGGTTAAACACATGTATCATAATCTAACCATCATACATCTAGGTACACATGCAAGTATAACTAGAAATAATCAATACAAACACACAGTGACATACTACTATATCTACATACACATGCTCGTATACATACTATATAGAATCAGATATCAATAAAACGAGACTATATAGACAAAAATTAGCTTATATCTAAGATCAAGCAATAAGTATCAAGCAGGATAACAATGGTAGCAGATATAAGGTAAATAAAATCTACTGCAACAATATAAGCAGTCATGCATAAAGATATTGTGGATCTAAAGAAGACAAACAAGAAGTACCCGCCTCTAATGGAAAAAATCAGTATGAGTAGAGAACCACCCGCCAAATAATCTGCAACAATAACCCCAATCAATGTCCTGTATCAAAGGACATATTTAAATAGCTATTACAAAGAGATGGTAATTAGCAGGGGGCTTGCTTCACTAATATGATAAAATTACTACGAAAGTATGGAAACGAAAATAAACTTGTCAAGCGGGGGGCTGGCAGCTGGACTCTCTTTTGGTGGCACGAGACACAACTATTAACTACCTACAATAAAAAGAAGAATAAGGGGTGGTAAGTCTGGGCAGACTCTGCGGGTATAAAAATAGATAAATGTGTAGGACCGGTGTAGTCGATAGAGGCGGGGGGGGGGGGGGTGAATATCAACCGTTAAATCTTCGGAGAAAACTTTTCAGATCTTCGTTCTAGACATAGAGTTAGTGCAGCGAAAAATATACAGAACGAAGAAAATAAATAACAACACAGCGCACGCAGGATTTTACTTGGTTCCAGACCCCCCAGGGTTAGTACATCCAAGGCCTAAGCATGGGAACGCCCATCCACTAATGGTCTCCTTTCTGGACTTTTCGGAGGTGGAGAAACCCGTCTTACAGTGCAGAAATTACAATCAAAGATATATTAAACCAAGTACGGAATTGTAAATTCAAACCGAACAAACAAGATCTGAAACTCGGCCGATCTGGACCTCCGAAGTGCCGCGTACTTCCTCCTGGAGCCTCCTGGTCATAGAGCTTTGTCGTTAGAGCTTTATCATCACTTGGGGAGCTTAGAATCGTGATTGGAAGTCGTGTGTTGAGCCTTGGGGTCGAAGCCCCTTTTATAGGCTTTATTCGGAAGCCTGTGTTGGCCTCTCCTGCGCGATCTCTTATCTGCAGGTTCGGTCAGCGCTTATCCATCTCACAGGGGCGCCTGAGCTGATGGGGGCGCCCGTATGGTCCCGGGTGCCTGAATGAAAGCCTATTCAACCTTCTTTGATTGAAGCCTATTCTTCTTCTTTGACTGGGGCGCCCCTATTGATGGGTGCGCCTGATTCCATTGGGGCGCCCCGATTGATGGGGGCTCCTAGGGCCTCCTCTTTCCAGCCTTTTGCCTGCTTTGTCTCCACTTTTAGGTACCTGCAAGATACATGAAAATAAGGTAAATATACACACATTTTTACCCTTAAGGACTGGGTTCTGACTTCAAATTTCCATGAAACCCTAGGTCGAACTGATGCAAGTTCCCACCCCAGGGAACGCACCTTTCACCTACTCCTCTCAGGAGACGATTGCTACCCAGTCCGTTCGGGGGGACTTTTGCATAGCCTCCGATACTCTCGGATCTTGAGACGTCCGAACCCCGACCCGTCTCTACTTTTGTCCTTAGTCATCGCTCAGTTATGTTGCTCAGTCCCTCGGACCAAGACTTCATGCCCAAACCCTAGGTCTAGGACTTCGGTGCCCAACCCTCGGCCAGGTCTTCGTGCCCAATTCCTCGAACCAGGTCTTCGGTGCCCAACCCTCGGCCAGGACTTCTTGCCCAATCCTCGACCAGGACTTCGTGCCCAACTTTCGGTCAGGTCTTCGGTGCCCATCCCTCGGCTAGGACTTAGTGCCCAATCCATGATCAGGACTTTGTGCCAATTCTTCGAACTAGGACTTCGTGCCTAGGTTAACTAGGACTTTGTTTCACTTTGGTACTCCTCTTCTTCACTCACCCTTCCCTTATTCAATATATCACTGACTTAAGTATATTGTCAAACATTAAAACATTTAGAGAAGGACATCACTGATGCAACTTGCACCAACAATCTCCCCCTTTTTGATGTTTGATAATATCTTAAGTTAGATTAGCTGAAAGGGCTAAATTACTATCCTTGGGATCAAAAGAAAATAAACAATTGATATAAGTTTTGAAAATACATTTTGATATTTGGGAGAAAAATATTTTCTAACATAAGCTCACTCTCCCCTTTTTGAAAAAACATTTTGATTTTCATTGATCCTTCTGGAAGACAACAAAAATTTTCTAACATAAGCGCACCTCTCCCCCTTTGTCATACATCAAAAATCACCAAAAATACTTGCGCCAACAATGAAAACATTTGGTTCTTTTTGAAAATACTTAGTATAAATTTTTGAAAGCGTAGCATAAAACTAAGTACTTATGTATTTTGAACTCAGAAAAATTCTTTCTTAAATAATATTGCTTTAGAAAAACTTTCATTTAGAAAAGATTTTTCAAAAAAATGTTCTCATAGAATGATTTTCACTCTAACAACTAGTGCACTTTGAGAAATACTGTAACAGCTTTGTATTTTGAAAGATATATTGTACTTTTTGAGAAAATACAGTACTTTTGGAAAATGAATAACTTTTGAAAGAATACTATGAGCTTTGAAAAGTACAAGTACTTTGAAAAATGTTATGAGCTTTGAAAAATGCAAGTACTTTGAAAAATATTATGATTTTTGAAAAATGTGAGTACTTTTTGAGAAATATAAGCATTTTCTAAAGGTATAAGTACTTTTTGAAAAATATTAGTAAATTTTGAAGAGTATAAGTACTTTTGAAAAATATTATTTGCCTCACATTTTGAAAGTACTTAGAGACATATTATTTTTAAAACATAATATTGACTTGGTTTCTTTTCCAGTCTGACACAATCCTAGGAAACCTTGTTGACTACAAAGACATTTTCCTATGTGTCTTGGAAATTCTCCAACCCAAGTAAATATTATTTCCAAAAAAACTGTTTTGAAAGTGATAGAGATTTAATATGATTTAAAAAGGCAGTACTTTGATAGAAAAATTATGTTTTCAAAAAGGACTTAATAATGCAGTGCATGAAAACATATTAAATAATTCTTGTAATTTGACCTCCCCCTAAACTTGACCCAGTCCTAGGAAGCTTGTTGACCACAAGTACTCTTCCTCTAAGCCTTCAGGGTTTAGTTCAGATCAAAGGAATTATCTAATAATTTCAAAACAAATGATTGCCAAAAAAAACTTTTTTTTAAAAAAATCTTTTTGACTCAGACTCCCCCTAAATTTGACACATCCTAGGAGTCCTTGTAGATCATGAAGTGGACGTTCCTCTGTGTCTTTAGGGTTTATCAAAATCAAATGAGACATAGGCACAGTTTTAGAATGTACTTTGAAATTTCGAAACATATTTTGAAATGAAGGTAATTTGTCAGACATAGTTTTCGAAAAACATAAGTAATAGTATTTAAAGACAGTTTTCGAAAACCATTTTAAAAGACAGTGATTTTTCAAACATTATTTTTGAAAGAAAATAAAAGAATAAACCACTCCCCCTGTACCCGACACCACTTGACTCTATCTAAGTGCCTTAAGGAACTTTAGTGTTGTCCTAGGAGGCTTGTGTCTAATTGTGCGAGTCAAACAATTTTCCAAAAAGATATTATTTTTGAAGACATATAATATATCGGCAATCAGACAAGCATGAAATCTATAAAAACATTATTATGTTAAAGCACTATTTTGAAAATATATTTTTAGAAAAATATTCTAAGAATTTTGAAAATAGTTTTGAAAAATATTCATCAATTTATTAGTCCTTAACATCTCACCCATTTTAGATGTCTCAATACAGTAAGCATGGTTGCCTTATAGGTGCATTGTGAAATGCTTAAATCATTTTTCTTAATTCATTGTTAAATCTAAGATTGAATTGACACTTGTGTTAGATTCAAATTTATCAAATAGTAAAGTGAATTTGATTTTCGGTAATCGGCTTCCGGGTCTTGGCGAGACACAAGGCCTTCTTTGGTCGTAGTCTTATTGGATCATCAACCCTTTCCATGATAAAGCCTTTTATCAAAAATTCATTTTCAAACTACTTCTTGAAAAATTTTGGTCTAACTAGCTTAGGTTTTGGATCGGTAGCTTCGGCTAGTTCCACCAAACGGCTTCCTTAACGTACTATCATCTCACCTCCACCTAATACTAGGTTGATCAAGTTTCAATTATTCTTTTTCCTATAGCCGTTCTAAATCATGCATAAAATTAAACATGAATGACATGACATAAATTGTTAAAGAAATAGCAGATGCATGTTCATGGCATTAATGCATGATTCAAACAAGTCAAAATATTTAATTAAGTTTCTAAAGATGTATCAAATTCCCGATTTGATACATGTTGTGTGAACCCACGAATATGCCAACCCACTTTGACATATTTAATTTTATTAATTTTAATTGTTGCAGTTTGGGTAAGATTTTATTTAATTCGAGTTTAAGTTACTTAAGAATTAATTGGATCTAAATTCAGAATTAATTAAGGTTGAATTTGAATTAATTAAAGATTAATTGAATTAATTAAGAATTAATTTGAATTTGAATTAATTAAGGATTAATTGAATTAATTATGAATTAATTTGAGTTTGAATTAATTAAAGATTAATTGAATTAATTTGAATTAATTTTAGTTTGAATTAATTAAGAGTTAATTTGAGTTTGAATTAATTAAGAGTTAATTTGAATTTGAATTAATTAAAGATTAATTGAATTAATTAAGAGTTAATTTGAATTTGAATTATTTAAAGATTAATTGATTAATTAAAAGTTATTTTGAATTTGAATTAATTAAAGATTAATTGAATTAATTAAAAGTTAATTAGAATTCGAATTAATTAAAGATTAATTGAATTAATTAAAACTTGAATAATTGAGGTTGAAATGATTAATTAATAGTTGCGGGTTTAAGTCCATAATATTCATTATTTAGAAAATTTCTGACTCATCCACTATTTCTTCCTTATTTATCTTTTCAAGTTTTTCCAATAATTTTAGTTTATTTGAATCTTTGTGATTTTTGTTGACTATGGCCTTGATCTCAGAAAATTCCATCTCATCCTCAAAATCACATCCTTCAATATCATCAAAGTAGGTGGAGTAATTCGGGCCACTAGTTAATGTTTTGTAATAATCTTTACCATTATCTATAATTATATTATCATCTAAGAGAATTTTATCTCTATTATCCTCAAGAATATTTTCAACAAAATCATTCTTATCCTCAGAAATAATTTTAATAATTTCAGGATTTTCTTCAGAAATATTTTCATTAATTTTAGGATTATCCTTAAGAATTTCGAATTTGATTTCAGGATTATCTAATTTAATTTCTAAATTATCTTTATGATTATCAGATTTTTCAGAATTCACAGAATTAATTCCAAAATTTACAGAATTAAAGTTTGCAGATTTAATTCCAGAATTTACTTTAGAAATTATCGAATTAACATTAAGGATTAAAGTGTTGATTTCTGATAATTTAGAATTATCTAAATTTTCTAACTGGTCATGCAAAATATTAATTTGACTGTTTACAAAATTTAACTTTTCAGAATAATTATCTAAATTATTTAGATAAGCTAGTGTAGGAATTTTAAAAATTTTCAGAACGTAAACTCTGCGTACGTTTGTCGGACATTTATTCTTTTAGTGTCCGTATTTTTAGCACTTGAAGCACTTGATGTGATCTTTGTTCTTTCGGCCTCGTGGTACTGGTACGTCTTTTGCGTCGGTGAAGAACGAGTCTTACGAGTAGGACACTGATTTTTATAGTGCCCTCTCTCCCTGCACATGAAACATATAATATGGAACTTAAAAACAGACATTTTAAAAAATTATACCTGATTCACCCCTGGGCTCCCCCTCAACTCCTGGCGTCTTTGCTCCGTCGGCGGTTAGTTTGTTGAAGAGCGGTCTGGCTCTGATACCAATTGTAGGACCGGTGCAGTCGATAGAGGGGGGGTGAATATCGACTGTTAAATCTTAGGAGAAAACATTTCGGATCTTCGTTCTAGACTCAGAGTTAGTGCAGCGGAAAATATACAGAACAAGAAAACAAATAACAAAACAGCGCACGTGGGATTTTACTTGGTTCCCGACTGCCCAGGGTCAGTACATCCAAGGCCTAAGAACGGGAACACTCGTCCACTAATGGTCTCCTTTCCGGACTTTCCGGAGGCGGAGAAACCCGTCTTACAGTGCAGAAATTACAATCAAAGATATATTAAACTAAGTACAGAATTGTAAATTCAAACCGAACAAACAAGATCTGAATCTCGGCCGATCTGGACCTCCGAAGTGCCGCGCACTTCCTCCTGGAGCCTCCTGGTCGTAGAGCATCGTCGTTAGAGCTTTGTCGTCACTTGGGAAGCTTAGAATCGTGATTGGAAGTCGTGTGTTGAGCCTTGGGGTCGAAGCCCCTTTTATAGGCTTCATTCGGGCTGCCTGTGTTGATGAGGGCACCTACACATGGCCTCTCCTGCGCGATCTCTTATCCGCAGGCTCGGTCAGCGCTTATCCATATCACAGGGGCGCCTGAGCTGATGGGGGTGCCCGTATGGTCCCGGGCGCCTGAATGAAAGCCTATTCTGCCTTCTTTGATTGAAGCCTATTCTTCTTCTTTGACTGGGGCGCCCCTATTGATGGGGGCGCCTGATTCCATTGGGGCGCCCCCATTGATGTGGGCGCCTAGGGCCTCCTCTTTCCAGCCTTTTGCCTGCTTTGTCTCTACTTTTAGGTACCTGCAAGATACATGAAAACAAGGCAAATATACACACATTCATAACCTTAAGGACTTGGTTCTGACTTCGAATTTCCACGAAACCCTAGGTCGAACCAACGCAAGTTCCCACCCCAGGCAACGCGCCTTTCACCTACTCCTCTCAGGAGACGATTGCCACCCAGTCCGTTCAGGTGGACTTTTGCTTAGCCTCCGATACTCTCGGATCTCGAGACGTCCGAACCCTGACCCGTCTCTACTTCTGTCCTTAGTCATCGCTCAGCTAAGTTGCTCAATCCCTCAGACCAAGACTTCATGCCCAAACCCTAGGTCCAGGACTTCGGTGCCCAACCCTCGGCCAGGTCTTCGTGCCCAATTCCTCGAACCAGGTCTTCGGTGCTCAACCCTCGGCCAGGACTTCTTGCCTAGTCCTCGACCAGGACTTCGTGCCCAACTTCCGGTTAGGTCTTCGGTGCCCAGCCCTCGGCCAGGACTTAGTATCCAATCCATGATCAGGACATCGTGCCCAATTCTTCGAACCAGGACTTCGTGCCTAGGTTATCTAGGACTTTGGTTCACTTTGGTACTCCTCTTCTTCCCTCACCCTTCCCTTATTCAATATATCACTGACTTATGTATATTGTCAAACATTAAAACATTTAGAGGAGGACATCACTGATGCAACTTGCACCAACAAAATGCATGGTATATAAAAGGGTAAAACAAGCATTTAGAAATAAAGGTATTCAGTCTCTGGAATAAAGAACATAAATCAAATGCAAATGTATGAATAAACATACCTGAAAACCCATGTAAGACATAGGGCATGAGCAGAAATCCCTCTAATATCTCAGTAAATTGCTAGTATTGTTGAGCAGATCTAAATCATATAATAAATGCAAATCATAACCAAATATGCATGTCAATCAAATGCAACAATTATAGCTCAAACAAGTGTAGCAAATACAAGCAAATGCACAATGCACAATATGCATATGATGTGATGACTTGCTCTGTACACACACCAACCGCCGTTACATTGGGTAGGATGAGTGGACAAGATACAAACACCAAATCCTATGGCTATACAAATATGCCATAATACCTGTGGCCCTGTACGAAAAGTCATAATACCTGTGACTATAAAATCCCGAAATACCTATGGGAACTCCAAACACCTAGGGAGTATTATCTATCTGCACACAACTCAAATTGAGCGTGACATAACAGGAAATATAACCGACGACCCACTCAACCGCAAGGGAGCCAGTGGTCGTCAGCATACAAACAATACTATGGTGCATGCCACTAATATACACAACCTCAATCAAACCAAAACCATGCAATCAATACAATATGAAATACAATCAACATTAAATTAAATAAACATACACTAATCTATTGGGTAGGATTTATCTAATGCGAACCAAAATCCTAGATAGGTTACATGATGGTTCTACAAGTACACACGTACAAGCAGTGCTCTTATAGATCAGAAGCCAAGAGACTAAGACTGTATAAATGAATACATTGGATTACTACTTAAAGATCAAGCATGAATAAATATCAAGCAGCAAAAACAAGGAGAATGGATTTAAGGTAAAATAACATACTCAGATAATAAAACAACCATGCATTTAAGGTAAACAAATCTATAAGAATCAAGTAAGAAGCACCCACCTTTAATGTTGTATACGTATCCGCGACAACTTTCCATGATCAAACTCACGAATCCAAAATCAAAGTCATGTATGAAGGTTAAAATTTAACTATTTATACAATCATAAAGTAGCTAAACTATACATTCAGCATAGTTATAATTATACATCTATTTAATTAAATCTTACACAACGATAAGTTTCTTCTTAACCTAATTTATCAAGATTATGTTATAGGTTAATTCCCAAACTAACCCAAGGGAGCTACCTTAACTCATTCCAAAGCTCAATCACCACCCAAAGCTAATCTCACAACCGAATCAAACTCCCAAAATCGGAATCACAATTTGTCGTTGGGTTCGAGTCTTGTCAGAAGCATCAACATATCCTGCATCGCCCAACTAAACTACTTCAAGCCTCTGTGGTCTCTTGTCCCTTCGATCACTAAGAGATGGACGTAGTGGGTTCTATTTCCATGGGGTTATAGAAAAAGAAGTTCCTATTGGTACTTGTGGATTACTTCTCCAAATGGGTTGAAGCTGAACCACTTGCCCAAATTACTATGGTCATCATGATGAAAATTCTCTGGAAGGATATTGTTTGCAGGTATAGAATTTCTCATAAGTTGGTATCGGATAATGATAGATAATTTTTGGGTCGCAAACTCAGAGAATACTGTGAAGGGCTGGGTATTCGTCAGGCCTTCACTTAATTCTCTTATCGACAAAGCAACAGTCAGGCCAAAGTTATTACTCGAGAAATAATTAGAGGACTCAAGATAAAGCTAGAACATGTTGGGAGGAGTTGGGTTGAAGAGCCCCCGAGTGTTCTATGGTCTTATCATACAACTCTCAAAGAGGGAACCGGACAAAGTCTTGTCTATCTAGTTTACAGCTCAGAAATCGTGAGATCGGGGATGAGTCAACTTGACGACGACTGTATAATAAGGAGAATAATGATCAAGAGCGACTGCTTGATTTAGATCTAGTTACGAAGGTGAGGTATAAAGCTGCTGCCCGGCTAGCTGCATACCGCCAGCGTATGAAGCAAGTTTATAATCGCCGAGTGATCCCTAAGGATTTTTAGGTCGGATATCATGAATGGAAGCAAATCAAGCCCATTGGCGACATAAGTAAGCTTGAACCACAGTGGAGTGGAACGTACACAATTGTCGAAAAGCTTACAGGCGACAGTTATTATTTGCAGGATGCTAATGCTAAAAGATCGGATAGGCCATGGAGTGCAAATCACCTCCAACCCTATCATAGGCAATAACTTCGGTTATGAAATATTATAGTACACACATGTATTTGTATCTTTTTGCATCTTGGTTAATCAAGTAGACAGGAAGAAATTATAGTCGGGAGCTTAGACACAATAGTAAGCCTATCGAAGCATGTTACCGAAAAGTTCCTACCAACTTGTGGTGTCGAGGATGCCCAAGTTGTGTAGATCGGGCTGAGGTGTTGAGGATGCCCGGCTGGAAGCTTGGTGTCAAGGATGTCCAAGCTGTGTGGACCTAGACAAGGTGCTGAGGATACCCGGCTGGGAGCAGTTCGAGTTCCTACTAGCTTGTGGTGTCGAGGATAGCCAAGTTGTGTAAACCTGGCCGAGGTGTTGAGGATGCTCGGCTGGGAGTAGCCCAAGTTCCTATCATCTTGTGGCGTCGAGGATGCCTAAGCTGTATAGACCTAGCTGAGGTGCTAAAGATGTCCGACCAAGAGCAGCCCAAGTTGCTACCAGCTTGTGGTACTGAGAATGCCCAAGCTATGTAGACCTGGCCGAGGTGCAGAGGATGTCCGGTTCAGCATCTCGGCAGGGAGTAGTGATGGACCCGGGATAGGTGTCACGAATGTGGGTCTCAAAATTTAGATATTTGTAAGCTGGAAACCCTTTTTGCAATCAACGAATGAAAACGTAGTAAAGGGGCCACAGGTCGTATTTTTCCTAGGGCTAGTTGAGAGTGTTTGATTCGAGCTTGTATTTATGTGTCGTTTGTGAATTTTGGGTTTCAAATAAAATTGGGTTTTGGGTTGCAATCTGAAATGAAAACACAATGAAAATAAAAACCACTCAATTAAGGGAGCTAAGCAAGGAGTTGGCACTAAAGAACTCAACTAAGGATGGATTTAATCAACCAATGCAAAATAGCCAGACTTGGAAAACAAATCTGAATTCGATTGTACGGTGCACTCAGATTGAATTAAACTTCAGAAATTATCCATCAAAACCGAAACATTCACTTGACAATAAATGCAACAATTGAACACCCTTGGTACCAAAAGAGAAAAATTGATGTGCCAAAAATTAAAACTAAATGCAGGGATTATTGCTGATCAAATCAGCTTGAAAGAGCTAGGCTGTCAATGAAGTTTACTACAAGGATGAATGAAGCAATCTCAACCTTGAGACTGACCAAGGCAGGAACAAACTCAATGTAGCAGGGAAATGCAGGAATCAAACTCAATGCAGATTTAGAATGCAGAAATTCAGTGATGATATAAATGCAGGAATTCCGAATGCAGAGAGGGATTTGATACTCAAGATAGAACTGATACGCAAAAGAGAAACTGATACAGAGTTCAAAAATACCAATAGAAAATTTCAGAATTAAACAGAATTGCAGTAATGAAAATTAAAGTGCAGAAATGGAAATCAGTTCAAAAGTGCAATGCAAAAAATCAGAATTTGAACTCAGAGATGCAGCGACAAAGTGAATTCAAAGACAAACAAGCAACTAGGAGCAAGTATGATTCGGAAAAGCTAGGTTTATAGATGCGATATTTAGAACTGATTACTGAACTGGCAGCCACAAGGTGGATACGCAAGAAACAGAATTGAAATGCAAGGGAAAAGCTGAAGATTGATACAATTGCAGAAACTAACTTGCAACTGAAATTAACCGCATAATCTAGTGTCAAACAAAATGTAGAAGAGCTAAAGTTGCTTAACTCAAACTACAGGAGAGGAGCTACAGCTAAAACGTGCAGAACTTAACTGAAACTGACACACAAAAACAGCTGATACGCAAGCTAGACAAATCTGATACGCAAGTAGGAAAACAAGGAATGGACTGAAATTAACGGTAACCAGTCATTACAAGCAATCTAACTAAATAGGAAGCTGAATTGAAAGCTAACAACTAAGGAAACAATGCAGAAAATGAGATTAAATCAGCTGATACAGAAATTCAAACTGAAATTGCGTGCAGGAATTGAAATTACAGCTACAACTTGAAAATGCAATAATAAATCTAAACCCCAATCACTCCATTAGCTCAAGATCTCCTTGTTCGTCACGCAAGGGCAGGCCTCGAACCCCTAAGCTCAGCAATTCACTGGGGAACTGAATCTGCAGTCGAGTCAAGCTCAAACTCTGTTCAAGATGGAAAACCCAATCGATTTCTTCAATTTAGCCTTGTCTGATTAAACTGAAGGTGCGGGAATGATCCAAGCTCTCCAGAGAACTCCTCCAGATAGCTTGGATTGATGTAGAATTGGACAAAACTGAAATCGAAGCAATCAAATGCAGAGCTGAGGAAACCCTCACTCAGCTCTGTTCTTTCCCAATTCCGAGCTGAAACCTCCATGGATTGCTCTCCATAGTGACCTCGAACTTGATCTAAATGAAGAGTTGAGGTGGTCGCGCCCTCTATCGAAGAACTACTGAAGAAATTACGAAGAAGAAATGAAGATGAAGACGTTGCGGCGAAGACGCGACAAGGGAAGAGCTGGGAAATGTTTGATTAAATACATAAGAATGGACGGCCCAGATTGATTTGAGGAAATCCAACGGCTGATCTTCATCCGATCTGAACCAAATTTTGATGACGTTGATCAAGGGTCAGGATCTACCTCGTGGTAGCTCGGATCCTCCAGATTTGCAACGGATGGTTCAGATCAACCTAATCTTTGAATGGACAGTCTAGAGCCCTCCGAGCTTGATCCAACGGTTGAATGAGCTCTGATTGGGATGAAACCTTCAGATCTTGATCAGAGTGCTTGATCAACCCTAACCCTAGCTCGAATTGTTCAGATGGTCCCAGATGGCTCAGATCTAGCCGCTTTTGAATCGGACGACCTAGATTAATCCGAAGCTTGATAACTCGATCCGGGTCCACTTCCGACTCTAGTTTGACCCAGTATGCCCTAGGTCCATGATCTTTTCAAGCCTGCAAAAATAGATCAAAAATTCAGTGGCCAAATAATCCAAATATGTATAAATTTGCAATTAAGTCCAAAATACCAATAATTTCTAGAACCTAGGGTAAATTCACAATTAAGCAAGTAAAATATGGGTCAAACTTGGATTTTAGCAACTAAAATAATCAATAAAATGGTACTTATCAAGTAGCCCGAGTTCCTACCGGCTTGTGGTGCCGAGGATGCCCAAGTTATGTAACCTAGCCGAGGTACTGAGGATGCCCGACCAGGAGCAGCCAGAGTTCCTAGCAGCTTGTGGTGTCGAGGATGCCCAAGTTGTGTAGACCTGACCGAGATGCTAAGGATGCCAGGCCGGGAGCAACCCAAGTTCCTACCAGCTTATGGTGATGAGGATGCCCAAGCTGTGTAGACATGACCGAGATGTTGATGAGGCCTAGTCGGGAGTAACCCGAGTTCCTACCAGCTTATGGTGTCAAGGATGCTTAAACTGTGTGGAAGAGAAGTTGAAATCCTTGCCGACACATGGTTGGTAAGGATACTCCAAGGACTTAACTTTCCCTAGCGTGAGAAGAGATTATCGAGCATAGGGTGGATAGATGACAGGAGAGCAGTGCTCGGCCAGGGATGATTTATCATGGGTAAAAAGCAAGGTAAGATATGATCCCAGCGAATTTTATAAACAAGTTATAAAGAAAAAGAAGTTATGCTGCCAGAGGATGAGGGTGTGATCCCAGTGAATAGGATAAAGCAAGTTACGATCAGAAGATAAAATACGAAATATAGTAAACAAGTCAAATTATATGCAAAAGACAAAGCATGACACATGAGGCAAAATAAATTCATTCAGATAGTAAAATAGAGGCACAAGGTTTACAATAGGTTTGAGGAGCCTCTCGACAACCAAATGGGAAAACATATTACATTAAGCTTCTTTCTCCTCCGTGGACAACTCCTCCCAGGCTCAGCCGACGCTAAGGAAGCTCAAGTCGACACCTGGCTTTAGTACATTAGCTCGTTGAATCTGCTGGATAGCTCCGTTAAAACTTTGCTTGAGTCATTTCAGTACTTGGCCGGCCAAGATGTCACCATACTGCTCGGATCGGAGGAACTTGGCTTTGACTACAGCCTCTACTTTGGACTATCGGGATTCTTCGCTAGCTTTATAACTCTCTAGCTCTTTGGAGACTCGATCCCAATCAGCCTTCATTCCCTCCGCGTCATCCAGCGCTTGGTCTCGGGCCGCAAGAGCCACTTCAAGCTGCTCCTGAGTCATCAATAAGCGTGACTCCGCTCGAGAGATGCTCTCCTGTTGGTCAGATACATAAGAAGCAGCAGCTTGTAGTTCCGCTTCATTCTTGGCTATCTTGTCTGCCTGCTCCTTGATCCGGCCACTGAGTTCCTCCCTTGACGACTCGAGGAGGTGAAGGTCCTCTAGCAGTTTGGCATCCCTAGTCTGGAGTTGCGTCTTCTCTTGGATTACTTGAACCACCTCTGCTGAAAGCGATTTAGTTCTCTTGGACAGAAGGTGTTCCCTATGTCAGGTGTTGTTCAAGCTTGACTCCAGAGCTCGAGAGTTGTCCTCAGAATATAAATTTGGCGCGAAGGTCTCTGGTGACCTCAGATTGCATCTGGCCTTCCCGTTTGGCTTGCCAGACCTCCGCCTCGAGCTCCACCACCCATTGCAGCAATGCTTCGGTCTCTTGTTCGGAAAGCATCCCGTGACCCAGAAGTAGGCATTCAGTGGTAGCCTAATAAAGGAAGCAGTAAGAATTAAAAAGCATATATAATAAGAAAATATAGATGAAATTACACTTTTAGGAGGGACTCATATAGTCGGGCGATCACCCCGGCTGAGGTCACATCCTTGAGAGAGGCGATATACCCCTCGATGCGCTCCCTCATCGCCTCCTGGCTTCTCGGAGAGGGTATGCCTAAAGTAGCTTCGGAGCGGCGGGCAGAGAGAGCCACGCAATGAGTCTCCTTGACAGGTATGACGGAGGGCCCCAGAGGGTTGCCATTTGTGCTCGAGGATATCTCCTCTGAAGGTTGAATCCTCTGAGGCAGCTCCTTAATTTGTATGTGCTCGGGGCCTTCTTGCCCTTGGGATTGAGGGTTCTTGGTGAAGAAGGAGTGGATTGTGCATTCCCAGTGGATGGCTCAATTTCCTCCTCGAACTCCGCAGTGGGTGATGTCGCCCCCCTTCGACACTTAGAGAGAGGAACGAGGTCCACCTCGTCCTCAGGAAGGCGATGGGGAGCTCTAGCTGATTGGGTTTTCCTCTTTTGAAGGGTGGGAGGGGGTGCGTGCTTCTAAAGGATGGCAGTTGGCTCATTCTCCTCCTCCTCCACGGTTGGAGGGATAAGAAGTCTTCATTGAGGAGAAGAGGGACTTACTACTCGAGTCAACTCCACCTCTGATGCAGGGACTAGTGCTAGTTTCTCACCATCCTCTTGTGCCATGGCAAGGGTGCAGGAAGGGCCGACTTCCTGTGTGGTGGATAGCTCCGCGATGAGAGGCTTGTGACCTTGAGTCCTCTCAGAGTCTTTAGTAGGCTCAAATGGAGGGTCCGTAGTGTTGGTGCAGGAAGCACCTAAGTCAAACCTATGTTTTGATAAGGGCAAAGTGTTCAAAAGTTAAGGTGTTATTGTGATCTAACAAGCTTACTAAGTGTGCAGGAAAAGTCCTAGGTACACTAGGCAAGAAGTCCTGGTAAAGGGCTGGGTAAGAAGTCCTGGTCAAGGATTGGGCAAGAAGACCTGACCGGAAGTTGGGTAAAGAAGTCCTGGTCGAGGACTGGGCAAGAAGTCCTGACAAAGGGTTGAGCACCGAAGACCTGACCGGAAGTTGGGCAAGAAGTCCTGGTCGCGGACTGGGCACGAAGACCTAGTCAGGTGGATTGGGCAAAAGTCAAAAGTCCATCCGGAGGAGCCGGTTGACAAAAGGTAAACTCTCCTGAGAGGAGTAGGTGAGGACGCGTTCCCCGTACCAGGGAACAGTAGGCGTCGGTTCGACCTAGGGTTCCATTTGGGAAACCCAAAGTCAAAACCAAGACAGCTTAGGCTGTAAAGAATGGCTAACATGTTTACTTCTTTTTGTGATGGAACTAACCTTGGTTGCAGGGATCGAAGGACTGGTCTTCTACAGCTGACGTGCCTCAACGGAGTGAGGCGCCTCACTGGGGTTAGGTGTTAGTAGGAGCCCTAGAGCCAATTATGTGATGATTGACTAGGGACATTTTGTATCATATTCTATTATTAATAAAGACATGTTTGGTTATTATACTTACTTTGTATTTGTGCCAAATAATTAAGTATAATAATGTTCTTGGGTAGTAGGTTCTTATTTACATTATATCGATTGGTTGAATAGATAGTGAGATGATGTAGAGAACACTACTCTAAACCATTCCTAGTCAAGCATTAATATTCAAGGACAATATTAATGCATGGAGACTAGCATGTAGGTCAACTGATGACTTGAGCTCATAAGTCATGGATATGTGATATCAAGTTGACACATGGGTATACATTGGAGAATGTGTACTAAATTACCCGCTATGAGAAATTTTCATAGATTGTCATATGAGTGTTATAAACTTTCTCATGTGACTATTGGTATGAATAGTCCTTAGACCTGAAATCACTACAGTTCCCTACATAAGGAGTTATGTACTTTGGTATCGTCAAACGTCACCCGTAACAGGGTGGACTATAAAGTCGATTACTGGGTATGTAATGAATTATGTGGAGGGATGTGAGTGATGTAGATGGGATCTATCCCTCCCATATGACGGGAGTTATATCTGTGGGCTTCTTGATCGAGTAGGACTACTAAAACGCATGACCATGCTCAAATGAGTCAATATGAGATATTGAACTCATTTGTTTGAGTGAGTCTACTCGGGGATCAAGAAACACAAGATGACTGAGGATGACACGGTCTATGCCTCATCGGTCAATCTAGATATCGAGGATAGAAGGACAAGGTCATACATTATCGTAGTCACGAAGGTTAAATCGGATCTCGACTTTTCTTGTTACTTGGGTAGCAATGATGCATTGTTAGATGTCGCTCATTGCTTATGTGTCTAAAGTGGTTTAGACACATTGTCAACGTTACGAGAACCTATTGGGTCACACACTAAGACACGATGCTTTGGAGATTAATTGATCTTGGTTTGACTAAGATTTGATTCGAATTGGATTAATTGAGTTAGACTCAAGTGAATCCAATTAGATTATGGGATTGAGTCTAATTTGAGTTAAACTCATCTAGATTAGACTCAACCACTTAATTATGAAAAATATTCATTAAAGGGTTTAATAAAATATTATTTAAGAGGAAGGCTAAGTGACATTCTATTTATTAGATGAATAGAATACTAAGAGTCTCAAGGGATATCAAGAGGCTTGGTATTCATTGGGTTTTATTAGCATTAAAATGAGAGGAGCTCAAGGGACATAGACCCTTGGTATTCATTAGATGAGTATAAATACCCCCCTTGACAAAGGCTAGAGGGGGCATCTCTCTTCCTCTTCTTTCTTCCTCCTTGTCCATAACTCTCTAGTGGAGGTTCTTGTGCTTTGTGAACCATCCCAAGTTGCTAGCACAACTAAGGTGGTTCCTCTCCGAGGCGTAGATCGTGTTCGTGTGGATACACATAGAGGAATGGACACTTGAACGTGTAAGAGATCCGGCGAACTAAAGGACTAGCGGGATAAGTGAAGGGCACGCGACAAAGGTATTCCTATAAGATAGGAATTGTAGATCACTTTGTATGAGTTTTTCTTTCGCATGGATCGCTCGAGGGATCTTATTTCCGCTGCGATTTTAAATAATTTTTCCTATAGATCTCTTCAGTGGTATCAGAGTCACTTGTGAAAGATCGTACAATGTTTAAAAAACTTTTATATGTGATATAGAAGTAGGATATAATTTTATTATAGATTGTATAAAGTATGAGCATTTGTCAAGATACAAAAGTTTGTGTTGATCAAACTAAAAGTCTATAGCATCATCATATGAAATATGAAAGTGTGCAATGATGCGAATGTACTCGACAAATTTTATAACCTATGTTTTCGGCTCATGAGAATTTTTACAATCATAATAAAAATTGATGTCCTAAATCTATTATATGTGATTGATGACATGGTGCATGGTTATGGCCTTAACCCCAATATAATTGGATGAATATGTGTGTGTGTGTGCATGTTGTAATTCATAATACGGCCTGCGTGTCGTGCCTTGTCTCTATTTTTCCAAGTTGTAAAAATAGATTTAGACTCGAATGTAACTTGAGTTTTTCTACATTGTAATGTACAAAAGGAGTGTTGGTGCTTGGATGGCTATAGAGGGGGGGGGTGAATGTAACCAGACACTCAAAAGACTTCCTCTTTGTAATCTTCTTTCTGTGATTAGATTAGTAGCGGAAACGAACAAAACAGAAAGAACAAAAACAAGGAAAGAAAGCAAACCGACGCTAACACTCGTATGTACATGGTTCGGGGATAACTTGCTCCTACTCCTTGGCGTGCCCGTAAGGTGGGCGATCCCTTGATCGTCGGCAGATCAAGCCCCGGTGAACCCGGATATCCAATGCCTCCTTCTCGGTGGAGAAACCTCTCCACAACAAGTCTCCAGATGATACAAGTTAAGCTCACGAGACTCGGAAGGAAGCTCTCAAAATACAGTAGGAAGCTTCAAGGAGGGAGGAGTACAACACAACAATTACACAGCCAAAACCTAGCCGAAAACCCTTCGCTTGTTTTTTCTGTTTCTTCCTTGTTGTGTCTGCATCGCCAACCTCTCCCTCTTAAACTTCCTTTTGCTCATCGTCTGGCTTCATCAGCATCCACTGAACCACTTCCTGATCCACTGAACTCACTGAGCACTCAATCCACTGAAGACCTCTCCAGCTGAGCCTCCGTCAGTCGATAGCCGCGCCAGGAAACCGTTGAAACCTGAGAAGAGAATACATACAAACCTGCTCAAAGGAAAGTCCTCAGTTGACTCTCCTCCATTGTTTGAATCCTCCCTGTATCACCTGCACACTTAGCAGACACTTAGCAAAGCATATCAAACAATATCAGCAAGGTAACAGAGAAAACGCAGACGCGATCAGAAGTCTGATAGCGATTTCAAATTAAAGTTACAGCTACTGATCGGTCAACAGACCGATCAGAGATGACCCTGATCGGTCACCAGACCGATCAGGGTAAGCCCTGACCGATCAGGCTTCAGCCTGATCGGTCCATAGTGAGAAAACAGAAATCGCAGACTTCTTGTGATCGGTCACCGGACCCATCACAGATCGTGGATCGGTCACCGGACCGATCCACATCATTGCTGGGTTCCCTAGCTTTCGCAGGCCAAATCCCCCTGATCGGTCACCTGACCGATCAGGTTGTGCCCTGATCGGTCTGGTGACCGATTAGGTCACTCCCTGACAGATCAGGAGCCAACCTGATCGGTCGGGATGAGAAATGTCGCGACAATTTGATCGGTCAAGCGTCCGATCCAAGTTTCTCACAATGACCTACTGATCTCTCTCTGATCGTTCACCAGAACGATCAGAGGCCAAGCAGAAACCATCTGTTCTCTCCCTGATCGGTCACCAGACCGATCAGACTTCTCTGGATCGGTCACCAGACCGATCCACAACAGGGAGTTTGTACCAACTCCCTGATCGGTCTCCAGACCGATCCAGCCTCAATCAATTCAACCCTAAGTCAAGAGAACGGGCTCCCTAGCCTTCTCTGACTCGTGCTCAGTCCCCCAGACTAAGACTCCGTGCCCAGCTTCACTCACTGGGACTTTATTTAACCTAGTTTCACTCGCTAGGACCAGGCTTCACTCACCAAGGTTTCGGTCACCTAGCTTCACTCGCTAGGACCCGACTTCACTCACCGGGATTTCAGTCACCTGGCTTCACTCACCAGGACCGGCTTCACTCACCGGGATTTCCGTCACCTAGCTTCACTCACCAGGACCCGGCTTCACTCACCGAGATTTAATCACCTGGCTTCACTCACCAGGACCTGGCTTCACTCACCGAGATTTCAATCACCTGGCTTCACTCACCAGGACCTGGCTTCACTCACCGGGATTTCCGTCACCTGGCTTCACTCACCAGGACCTGACTTCACTCACCGGGATTTCAATCAACCTAGCTTCACTCGCTAGGATTTTAATCACTCCGTGCCCAGTCCACGATCAGGACTTAATCCGAATTCGCCCAACCAAACTTAAATCGGTGTCAACATCAAAACAACAATCGGGCCAGACTGCATCAACAATCTCCCCCTTTTTGTTGTTCGACAATCCTATTTATGTTTAGGTATTAATGATCAATCAAAGTCAATTCAATTATCGTAAGGGAATCAAAGTCCTCCCCTTACAGTAGCAAACCCTAAACTTAATCAATCATTCTCTCCCCCTTTGTCAAACATCGAAAAGGGTATGGTTATTATGTTTAACATACCTCCCCCTTAAACAAGGGTCTCTCCCAAAATAATCAATTGTAAGTTTTTGAATTGCATATGAAAACATATACAGAATTATAACATGGTCAAACACGTATATGCTTCATATGACAAGTAAGGAACGTAGCTGTATCCGACACACAGTCCTGAATGGTCTCCTTGACCGATCGGATTCATTGATGATTGATACAGAAAAATTTCTGATTTATCTATGGACGATCAGTTTTCAGAAAAATTTCTGTAACTTTGATTCGTTCAAGATCAGACTGCATTGACAATTGAAATTCCCAGGAACATGTTTGTTCAATCCAAAACTCATCCGATCACACGGGTGTAGACAATAAGTATTTCAAAAAAATTTCTGAAACACGACATGAGTTTCTTGACTAAAAGTTATTCCTCATCAAGGAACAAGAATCATGATTCAACCAACCCTTTGTTATGAATTTTGAAAATTCCAACACAGGTTTGGGTTTAGATCAAATCTTAAATCTATTCCTCATCGAATCAAGAGTTTTTCTGAATTTCAGAACAAATTTGTAACAAATTAGGATCAGGTTTGTACCAATGAATGATCAAGTATGTTCATGTTCTTGGAGTGATCAGAATCATATCAGGATGTACTGTATGTTCCATGTTCTTTGATCCTGATTGATCATTTCAAAGTACCCTGATAATGGGTCTGATCCTTCAGAATTCATCTGATCGGTTACCGGACCGATCAGAAGGACCCCTGATCGGTCATGGGACCGATCAGGAGGATCCCTGATCGGTCTATGGACCGATCAGATCTCTGATCAGGAGAGTTTCTGAATCATTTTAGAACCTCTGCATTTCAACCACATCTTTCAAACTCTAATACAATCAGATTTGATTACTTTGATTCTAAAGGTTCCCTTAATCAAAATATATTTCTCTACATCAAAAGAAAAACATCAAAGGAAAATGTTGTTTAAACATCTTAAGAACAGACATGTTCAAATTTGTTTAAGATATGTATTAAGTCCATAATCCCTAAATTTGTCTATCAGGTTTGTATTAGATTGTTTCTAGTATGATTATGTCAGGTTTGTATCAGACTTCCAAAGCAGGTATGCATACAATCATTTGAGCAGAAAATTCATAAACATGGATAGCACACATAATGGATGTATATTGCTATTTGGTAAAGATGAATTAGTTACTTTCCTCTTTGTTTTGGAAACAAATCTAATCATGGTAGAACTTTAATACTAAAGTAGATTACACTTTTGCCTGATTAACTGATTTGACAAATGAATTCAATACAAATCACTAGCTAAGGGATTATCTCGTTATAAGAACTAAAACAATGGAGATCAAAGTATTTAATTTGAATTTTCCATAACTAATCATGTGGATAACAATTTTTCCTGACCATGGATTTGGAGCACCCATTATCAACAACCCATGTTGATAGATACTCCCCCTCAAATAATGCTTATACAATTCTAAATATAGAGGTTTTAGGTACCCAAATTTTGGGACCTAAAGCATTTCCAATGAAAGACTTTGGCACCCATGCCTTAGTCATTTTCTTTCTAACTTTTTGAACCCTAGAAACATGTTGTGACCTATTATGGGTTCTAGACATCAATGACATGAAACTTGATTCTTTAGGTTGGTAACCTAAGCCAGCCTTGTTGTAAACCGCTTTTTGGGAGTTAAGAACCATATCTAGGGTTTTTGAGCTAATTGAAAATTTTCCAAGAATATTCTCGAGATTTTCAACCTCGCTCTTCAAGTCCTTATTTTCATCCTCAAGAGTTTTAGCATGCAAGTTATCAATTACTTTATCCTTAGAGGTTTTTAATTGTTCCACTTCTAATCTTAACAATTTAACCTTGTTCTTAGATTTTTTAAGTAAATCAGTTAGACATGCTATTGTTCTATAACATTTGTCCAACTCGGGAGAAATTACCTCTTCATCATCCGAAGATGATGAAGCCGTAGTTGGGGAGTCACTTGGTTCATTATCACTTCCTTCATTTGAGTTCTCTATGGCCATGAGGGCCATGTGACAGAAGCTCTCCTCCTTTTCCTTCTTCTTCTCCTTCTTCTTCTTCCTTCTGTCACCTACCATAAGAGCCACACCCTTCTCCTTGGGCCTTTGGTTAGCGATTTCGTGTAGCTCCATTTCACAAAACAAATCCTCTAATTTAACAAAGGAAAGATCCTTGAAAACCTTGTAAGCATCCACCATGGATGACTGATAAGTACCATATTGTTGACTATTTTAATTGCTAAAATCCATGTTTGACCTATGATTTTATTGTTTAATTGTGATTTTACCCTAGGTTTTAGGATTTCCTATTATTTTGGACTTAATTGCAAAATTACATAATTTTTGGATTATTTGGCCACTAATTTTCTGATATATTTTTGTAGGCATGAAAGGATCCTGGACTTAGGGCATATTGGGTCAAACCTGAGTCGGATGTGAACCGGATCGAATTATCAAGCCTACGATTAATCCGGGCCGTCCGATTCAAGAGCGGCTAGATCTGAGCCATCCGAGACGATCTGAAGCAATCCGAGCTAGGGTTAGGGTTGATCAAGCTCTATGATCAAGATCTGAAAGTTTCATCTCAATCAGAGCTAAATCAACTGTTGGATCAAGCAAGGAGGGCTCTAGAGCGTCCATTCACAGATAGAGTTGATCTGGACCATCCGTTGCACATCTGGAGGATCCGAGCTACCACAAGGCAGATCCTGACCCCAGATCATCATCATAAAAGTTTGGCTTCAATCAGAGCAAGATCAGCCGTTGGATCTCCTCCGATCGATCTGAGCCGTCCATTGATTCCTATTTAATCAAAAACACAGCCGCAGCTCAACTCGTCGCGTCCTCGCCGCAGCTCGTTTGCCTTGGTTTCTTCTTCGTTTCTTCTCGTTTCTTCAGCAAGTTTTGCATCCAAGAAGGCGTGACCAACCTCGATTCGAGCTCATCCTTGAGTGACAGCAAGGATTTGGATTGGGGCTTAGTTAATTCCGTTTGTTAGCAATAGATTTCATTTCTGTCGTGCGTTTCTGAATTTCTGAAGAAATGTCGGTAGTATTTCGTTTCTGACAGTTTGTTGCTTCCATTAGAGTTCTAATTCAGTGTTTCTAATAGCTAGATTGCTTGTGTAACGAACAAGTGTATTTGGATCAGTTCATTTTGCTTAAATTCGTTTCTGAAATTAGCTTAACTGTTGCGTGCCATTTCTTTTCCAGCGTATCCATTTTTCTTTTCAGTTGCGTATCAGATTTCTTCTCTGCAATTCCCTTTAGCTCGTTAATGCTTCAGTTCATTTCGCTTTTAGTATGTTAATTTAGTTGATTTAAGTTTGTTTCATTCCGTAGCTTCAATTCTGAGTTTGTTCAGCTGAATTTCTGCACTCCACCTGTTCTGAATTCGGCCTCGTGTCCTGCATATCAGTTCATTTTTAGCAGTTTTAGTTCAGCAATTCTGAGAGTGTATCTGGTTCAGCATCAGCACCGATTTAGATCACTTTGTTGTTCTGCATTTCTGATAAACCTGCTGTGTACCACTTTTCTGAATCTGTTTCTTTTCTGAAATTCCTGCACATGTTGTGTATCAGTTTCTCCATTTGTGTATCACTGTCAATTTTGCCTGTTTAACTTGTAGTTCTGAAATTGTATTAAGGAAACCCTGCAGTTCGAATTCTATAGCCCTTTGGTTTCAGTTACTTAGCTTGACTGTTCATTCAATGTATTGCAGCATTCTGCATTCTGAAAAACAAAATTGCTTCATTTCTGCATTGTTTCCATTACTGAATTGATCAGTCCAACATTGAACAGCAATATTATGAAGCTGTCAGCTACAATTCTAGCTAAGTTTCAACCCTGAATTGTATTAAGTTGTGGTCTCTCTTGCTGCAATTAAGTTAGTCTTAGATTCCTGTTTTAATGGTGGTTGTGTCCGAATTTTACTGAGCTATTCGTGTGTCTCGTTTCTGATTGCAACCCAAAGCCCGAATATTTATTTGAAACCCGAAAACACAAACGACACAAATACAAGCGCGAATCAAACAAATCTCAACTAGTCCCCGAGAAAAATACGACCTGTGGCCCCTATATTACATTTTCATACTTTTGAGTTGTAAAAGGGTTTCCAGCTTTCATTCATTTATAAATTCTAAATTTGAGGCCCACATTCGTGACACATAGTTTGGGTCCATCAATGACCACAAGGCATTCCTAGGAAAAGCTTTGAGGACATACCTTATAAGGTCTCGGTTCTCTACCTTCTCATTGATGGAATGCAAACCATTGAAGATTTCCTTGAACCGGCCATGAAGTATACTTACCGTTTCATTTTCTTCCATTGTCAAGTTCTGGAGTTGGCTGAGAAGCAAATCTTTCTTGGCTCTCTGGGTATCTTGAGTTCCTTCATGGAGCTCAATGATTTTGTTCCAAAGGTCTTTAGCACTTGTGAAAGGACTCACCTTGGTTAACTCCTCCTTGGTCAACCTGCATTGCAGGGTGACCACAACCTTGGCATCAGCTTCTCCCTTCCGGATTTGTTCTGCCGACCACCTTGAGAAGTCCAGCTCTTTTCCTTCTTCATCCTTTGGAGGGAAAAAACCCTCCTTGACAGCGAACCACATGATGATGTTTGTCTTGAGGTAATATTCCATCTTTGACCTCTAATATTGAAAGTCTGATCCGTCGAAGAAGGGTGGTCTGCTGGTGCTAAAACCTTCTCTCAAAGCCATCGTTGTTAGCTCTCGGATGTTAAGCCGTTGAACATGTAACACCCCAAAATTTCCCATATGAAATATTATGAATTCATGAAACATAATTATTATGAAATTTTATGATGGGCTTGGCTTAATGGGCTAGGATGTGGATTAGTGCAAAATGTAATAAAAAGAAGATGTAGAAAGGAGGAAGCAGGGATTGAACCTTGAACCTCCTAGTTGCACTAATCATGTCATAACCAATGAACCAAGCCATATTTCATGTAGAGAGAATAAGAAACATGCTTGTTAAAGCTAGGGAAGCGAAGAGACATGTCTCTTCATGAGAAAAGTATAAATAAGAGAAGGAGAAGTTGGAATAACTTCCTCTCTTCTTCTTCCTCACTCTCCCCACCGAAAATTCACTCTTCCCCTTCCCTTTCATTTTCAAAAAGTAAACCCTAGGGTTCTAACCCTAGGGGATTGGAAGGTAGGAGATCCCACCCAAGGACCTTGCTCTCTACTAGGGCCAAAGGTTCTAGAGAAGTCTTAGCAAAGGAAATTCTCATTCTCACTTCAATTAAAGGTACCCTAAGGAGTAAGAGAAGGAGAAATTCAAGCGAAAGGATGTAAGTATCCCCTCGCCTGCAGTGTAATGGTTATTGTATGATTTTCTTTCTCCTTGTTGGTTTGGAAAATGGGGATTTTCCCCTTGAGTGAGTTTCGGCCACCCCCTTAGGGGAAGGCCTTGAGTTACTCCTTGATGCATGAGAAGACCCCTTGGAACTTAGGGTATATGTATATGTTGTATCCTTCAAAATGTTGTAAACAAAACCTAGGGTTTTGTTCTTGTATTTCGGCCATCTCCAAAGGGGAGTCTTTGGCTACTCTTTGATACATGAGGAGACCCCTTGGGACTTAGAGTATACACATATGTTGTGTCCCTTCATTTTGTGATGACAAAAACTAGGGTTTAGGGTTTGTATGGGTTTCGGCCAAGGCATGGAACTAGGGTTAGTGAGGGTTGAATTATCCTATAACATATCCATGCTTAGTGTATTGTATGACAATGTATACAAGGTGTTTGTATAAATGTCTGTGTGAATGTTTCATTGCAAAAACCCTAATTTCTCCTACCCTATGACTTTCGGCCAACACCCTAAGATTAGGGTTTGTGAAGGTTAAACTACCCTATGAGATATGATTATGTTTGGGGATGATGATATGTATATGCATGTGATGTTTAAATGGAATGTTTGATTGGAAAACTTTAATTTCCTCTAGCATGACTTTCGGCCCAGGGCATGAACTATTAGGTTTGTGAAGGTTGAGTATCCCTTGATATATGCTATGCTTAGTAAGATACATGATATATATATGTGATGCTTGTATGGGATGTACTCTAGGAGATATGCTTATGGTTGGGATGATGATATGTATATGCATGTGATGTTAAAATGGAATGTTTGATTGGAAACCTTAATTTTAGTATGCTACCACTTCCTATGATATGAGTATGATCTATGTGACCAAATCTTGTCATATATAAAGTATATTTAAGTGGTTGAACTATGATGTATGTATGAGCATGTCTTATAGCCCATGGGGCACCCTTATGAGATTGCATGTGATATGTATGATAAAATGCTTGAAATGATACTCCACTAAGTATGGGATCAAGAACACCCTTATGTTGTGAGGTGTGTCCCTATGGGATCAGAAACACCCTTGAAGAGTGGTGTGTCCCTTGAGAAGTGAATTTGGAGTACTCCTTAGCATATATGTAAAGACATGATAAGTATTTTACTTTGTAAGTTGTGTACCCGACTCGTAAGGGGGTCGTTAAACAAATCCGGGGTGCATGTTAACTTAAGGTCATGGCTCCGGTAGGACGTAAGGGTCATGCTCTAATGGGATTGGTGGCTCGCTACCCCAACTCATTAGGGAACGCGCATCATGTGGTACACAACTGGGCCCTATATGATATGGATGTATTTTTAAGTAATACCTTTATGGAATTGTTTTGAAAAATATTGATTATATGTGAAGGGTATGCTTAAGATACTTTATGCTGCATGCTTAGAAACTTTGATATTTAGTATGCTATGATGAACTCATGTTTATGATTTATTATGTGTACATGTTGTATGCTTTCGTATGGATTTTGCGAGTAGGACAGGATCCTTACTAAGCTTTTGTGCTTACTAGTTATGTATTGTCTTATGCTGCAGATAAAGGTAAGGAACACTTGAACTAAAGGAAGAGGCAGGAGGGCTGAAGATGTATGGACCGATGAAGGTGATTGCCTATGCCTCTAGGCAACTCAAAGAATATGAAAGGAATTATCCTACCCATGACTTAGAATTAGCAGCGGTGGTCTTTGCACTGAGAATATGGAGGCACTATCTATATGGAGCTTAGTGTAAAGTTTATACGGATCACCAGAGTCTGCGGTATTTCTTCACCCAGAATGATCTGAATATGAGACAGCGCAGATGGCTAGAATTGGTCAAGGATTATGATTGTGAGATCCTGTACCATCCGGGAAAAGCCAACAAGGTAGCCGATGCTCTCAGTAGAAAATCATGTGCTACTTTAATGTCTTTATCAGCTTTGTCACAACCCTTAGGGGAAGAAATTATGAATTACGGGATTGAACTCATAGCAGGACAATTGTCCACCCTGATGATTGCGCCGACATTATTCGACGATATTCTGGAAAAGCAGAATCATGATCCGAGTCTTCAGAGAATCAAGCAAGAAGTTCTCGAAGGCAAGGACGATGGATTTAGGATTTCGGACAGCGGAGTCTTATATCTTCGGGATCGATTATGTGTTCCCGACGACTCCGACTTACGGACAAGGATTCTCGAGGAAGCTCACGGAACACCTTATGCGATGCATCCTGGGTCTACCAAGATGTATCAAGATCTGAAGAGCAAGTTTTGGTGGTCCGGTATGAAGCGGGATGTAGCCCACTATGTCAGTATGTGTTTGACCTGCCAGAGGGTCATGTTAGTGATTTGAGAGAAGTGTCCTAAGGCAATCGCCTTATGATTGTAAATATTCATTTAATAAATGATAATTCACTATTTGAGTATACATGTTTGTGTATTTGATTGAGATCTTAAACTCATCTACTGAATGTCCGCAATACAATTCACAGCATAAGAGAATTTGTGATGGGATCACAACTAGTGATTATCTCTAAATGTGCAATTGTGAAGTATTGAAAATATCCCTAGTCGATGAATTGATAAAAACGGACATTATCAATTCTGTTGAGACTAGCATGGGTTATTCTCTAATCAGCTGTTTCTCACTGGCTGGTGACATTGGGATGTCCGGAGATAAACATGGATGCTAGTTAAGCGAACTAGTTCATTGGAGTGACTAGCTGTAAAACTTCATATGGTAATCTATATAGATATGTCAATGAAGTTCTTACTGCAGCTTAAGTGCGATGTTCCTTTGACTTGCGGTGTTCAAGTCATCTTGGTCATGGAGACTTATACTTTAACATCTTAAGCAAGCATCTCCTAGGAGGTGTAGACCCAGGATGATTGGGTATAAGCCGAAGTGCCCGAAGATGTTTGAGCAGCCTACAAAGGATTCACCACTCCTTGCGAGGAGATGTATACCCAGGCCTATCGTCGGATTGTTACTCAAATCCTCTGGCCAGAGCATATCATGTTTAGAGTGCGAGTCTCTTAAATACATGAGAGTAATTAGAAATCCAAAGGATGAGAAAGACACTACTTGGGCTAGGTGTGATGTAGTCAGCCTAGTGGGGACTGACACAAATAGACCGTGTCCTGAACTAAGTGGGTATAAGATGGTGAAAGGAATGGGGCACGATTCATTAGAGCTGCTGAAGGGTTTCGGAATTACTTCTGAGGTCAAACTATTGATCTTTCGATTAATTGGGGGTCATGATGTACTACTAGGTGCCACTCATGACCGTTCTATAATTGGTTAATTATAGATGGCCAACATAAATCGAAAGCCTATTTAGTCACACGCACTACGAGTAATCCGAGGGATTTAAAACGAGTTGAAAATTGGATTTTCCAATCAAGAGAAATAAGTCGAATCTGAGTTAATCAGAGGCGCAACGGAAACTTAAAATGGCTAAGTCTTTTGAAGGCTTATTGGGCGAATTAAATGAGTTTAATTCGCGATCGGTTCGGCTCGGTTTGGCCGGCCAAAGAGGGTGTTAACCCCCTTTGGTTTGGCCGGCCACAACAAGGGAAAGAAACCAATTTATTTGGTTTAATTAATAAAATAAATCTAGCGCGATTTGTTTTATAAATTATGGATAAATAAATTTGTATAAAGAAATTTATATAAATAAATTTATAGAAATTTATTCTTTTTATGGAAATTAAAATGATCCATGGAATGATTTATTTTAATTTTATAAAATCAATTATGAATTGATTTTTTCATAATAAGAAAGTTTATAAATTTCTTATAAAATTTATTCCATAATTAAAGGAGAGAAGTATTTGTTTTATTATAAAGTTAGTTATAATAAAACTAGGCATAACGGAATTATTCATAAGAAAGATTATAAGATAAATTTCTTATGAAAATTAATTCCGTTAATTCCGTTAAGAGAGAGACTTGGCAAGGGAGAAGCAACTATATAAGGAACCAAAGGCAAGCCTTGAATTCCTAATCAATTAATCAAGAGATTAGTTGCTCTCTCTCTCTCTCTACACGCCTCTCTCTCTCTAGGGCCGGCGCCCCTCTCTCTCTAGGGTCGGCTCTCTCTCCTCCCCTAGGGCCGGCGCAACTCCCAAGGTGGGTGTGAGCTTCATCCACCAAGACGACCTCGGAGAAGAACAAGCGGATCACATCTCCTTCCTTCTCGGAATTTAGATTCCGTCTCTTGGTGGTTAGTTTCCTTTCTTCTCTCTTGATCTTCTAGTTGTGCCTCTAGAGAATCTAGTAGTTCTCGTCGGCACAAAACTCGTGGCTTTGCGAAGTCATCCCGAAGAGAACTCGGCGTGGACGCGAATAGAGGCGGAGCTTCCAAGGGACGCTACGGTTGGATCTCGTCCCTTACTTCGAGTTACGCGAGGTACTAAGTAAATTAGTTTACTTTTCCGCAAAGTTTTAATTTATGATCATGTCCACACATCTTAAGGTTGCATGCTAGATACGTGGTTAAAATAATTTAAGAAATTATTTTATGCTAATTCTTCCGCTGCACGTAATTTTATAAAATTTTACGAACCCGTATCCTTGTCAACATGCACCCGGTCCCAACAAGCAGAACACCAGAGGCCTGGAGGAGTTTTGCAACCCCTGTCTATCCCCGAGTGGAAATGGGAAGATATCTCCATGGATTTCATCTCTGGGCTGCCTAGAACGACGAATGGATATGATGGTATATGGGTTATTGTGGACAGACTCACCAAGTCTGCCCATTTTCTGGTTATTAGGATGACCTACTCAGTGGAGCAGTTGGCTCAACTGTACGTCAAGGAAATTATCCGACTGCACGGGGTTCCCAAGACCATTATCTCTGATAGGGATGGTCGATTCACTTCAGATTTTTGGGGACACGTACAGAAGGCTCTTGGCACGAAGTTGAAATTCAGTACGGCCTTTCACCCCCAAACTGACGGGCAGACTGAAAGAGTGAATCAGATACTAGAGGACATGTTGCGAGCTTGTGCCTTGGATTTCAAGGGAAGCTGGTGTCGATACCTGAGCCTGGCAGAGTTTGCTTATAACAACAGTTATTAGGCTACTATTGGGATGGCACCGTACGAAGCACTATACGGAAGGAAATGCAGATCTCCTATATGCTGGCTTGAGAGTGGTGAAAAGAAGGAGATGGGACTTCGGACTGATATTATAGATGAAACCACTCAGGCTATAAAGAATATCCACCAGAGGATAGAGACTGCTCAGAGCCGGCAGAAAAGCTACGCTGACAAGCGACGCAGACCACTAGAGTTTGAGGTTGGGGATTCAGTATTCCTGAAAGTGGCCCCTATAAAAGGGGTGATGAGATTCGGGAAGAAAGGGAAGCTGAGTCCGAGATATGTGGGACCGTATCAAATTCTGAGACGGGTAGGCAAAGTGGCCTACGAACTGGAGTTACCGCTAGAAATGTCGGCTATCCACAATGTCTTCCATGTATCAATGCTCAGGAAATGTATCTCTGATGTGAATCAGGTGATAGAGTCCCAACCAGTACAAGACCAAGAGAACCTAAGTTCCGAACGCCGACCTATTCAGATCCTAGATCGGGAAGTTAAAAAGCTAAGGAACAAGGAAGTAACCTTAGTAAAGGTTCTGTGGCGGAACGAACAATTCGAAGAAACCACATGGGAACGAGAGGAGACAATACGATTAAAGTATCCGGAATTATTTTAAAGT
Source organism: Boesenbergia rotunda (assembly GCA_024364735.1). Classification (NCBI taxonomy): domain Eukaryota; kingdom Viridiplantae; phylum Streptophyta; class Magnoliopsida; order Zingiberales; family Zingiberaceae; genus Boesenbergia; species Boesenbergia rotunda. The sequence goes on along the minus strand of JAGFNQ010000284.1, from coordinate 80,766 downwards.
TCGGGACGAACTTTTTATAAGGTATGGAGGATTGTAACACCCCAAAATTTCCCATATGAAATATTATGAATTCATGAAACATAATTATTATGAAATTTTATGATGGGCTTGGCTTAATGGGCTTGGATGTGGATTAGTGCAAAATGTAATAAAAAGAAGATGTAGAAAGGAGGAAGCAGGGATTGAACCTTGAACCTCATAGTTGCACTAATCATGTCATAACCAACGAACCAAGCCATATTTCATGTAGAGAGAATAAGAAACATGCTTGTTAAAGCTAGGGAAGCGAAGAGACATGTTTCTTCATGAGAAAAGTATAAATAAGAGAAGGAGAAGTTGGAATAACTTCCTCTCTTCTTCTTCCTCACTCTCCCCACCGAAAATTCACTCTTCCCCTTCCCTTTCATTTTCAAAAAGTAAACCCTAGGGTTCTAACCCTAGGGGATTGGAAGGTAGGAGATCCCACCCAAGGACCTTGCTCTCTACTAGGGCCAAAGGTTCTAGAGAAGTCTTAGCAAAGGAAATTCTCATTCTCACTTCAATTAAAGGTACCCTAAGGAGTAAGAGAAGGAGAAATTCAAGCGAAAGGATGTAAGTATCCCCTCGCCTGCAGTGTAATGGTTATTGTATGATTTTCTTTCTCCTTGTTGGTTTGGAAAATGGGGATTTTCCCCTTGAGTGAGTTTCGGCCACCCCCTTAGGGGAAGGCCTTGAGTTACTCCTTGATACATAAGAAGACCCCTTGGAACTTAGGGTATATGTATATGTTGTATCCTTCAAAATGTTGTAAACAAAACCTAGGGTTTTGTTCTTGTATAGGTTTTGGCCATCTCCAAAGGGGAGTCTTTGGCTACTCTTTGATACATGAGGAGACCCCTTGGGACTTAGAGTATACACATATGTTGTGTCCCTTCATTTTGTGATGACAAAAACTAGGGTTTAGGGTTTGTATGGGTTTCGGCCAAGGCATGGAACTAGGGTTAGTGAGGGTTGAATTATCCTATAACATATCCATGCTTAGTGTATTGTATGACAATGTATACAAGGTGTTTGTATAAATGTCTGTGTGAATGTTTCATTGCAAAAACCCTAATTTCCCCTACCCTATGACTTTCGGCCAACACCCTAAGATTAGGGTTTGTGAAGGTTAAACTACCCTATGAGATATGATTATGTTTGGGGATGATGATATGTATATGCATGTGATGTTTAAATGGAATGTTTGATTGGAAAACTTTAATTTCCTCTAGCATGACTTTCGGCCCAGGGCATGAACCATTAGGTTTGTGAAGGTTGAGTATCCCTTGATATATGCTATGCTTAGTACGATACATGATATATATATGTGATGCTTGTATGGGATGTACTCTAGGAGATATGCTTATGGTTGGGATGATGATATGTATATGCATGTGATGTTAAAATGGAATGTTTGATTGGAAACCTTAATTTTAGTATGCTACCACTTCCTATGATATGAGTATGATCTATGTGACCAAATCTTGTCATATATAAAGTATATTTAAGTGGTTGAACTATAATGTATGTATGAGCATGTCTTATAGCCCATGGGGCACCCTTATGAGATTGCATGTGATATGTATGATAAAATGCTTGAAATGATACTCCACTAAGTATGGGATCAAGAACACCCTTATGTTGTGAGGTGTGTCCCTATGGGATCAGAAACACCCTTGAAGAGTGGTGTGTCCCTTGAGAAGTGAATTTGGAGTACTCCTTAGCATATATGTAAAGACATGATAAGTATTTTACTTTGTAAGTTGTGGACCCGACTCGTAAGGGGGTCGTTAAACAAATCCGGGGTGCATGTTAACTTAAGGTCATGGCTCCGGTAGGACGTAAGGGTCCTGCTCTAATGGGATTGGTGGCTCGCTACCCCAACTCATTAGGGAACGCGCATTATGTGGTACACAACTGGGCCCTATATGATATGGATGTATTTTTAAGTAATACCTTTATGGAATTATTTTGAAAAACATTGATTATATGTGAAGGGTATGCTTAAGATACTTTATGTTGCATGCTTAGAAACTTTGATATTTAGTATGCTATGATGAACTCATGTTTATGATTTATTATGTGTACATGTTGTATGCTTTCGTATGGATTTTGCGAGTAGGACAGGATCCTTACTAAGCTTTTGTGCTTACTAGTTATGTGTTGTCTTATGCTGGAGATAAAGGTAAGGAACACTTGAACTAAAGGAAGAGGCAGGAGGGCTGAAGATGTGTGGGGTGGTGGCTCGGGAAAGAAAGACTTCTATATATCTACTTTATTATGCTTTTGTTAGTGACTCCTTGATAAGGAATGTTAGTAATTACCCTTATACTTGATTAGGTTTGATTTGGTTGTGAGTCGAATTACTGGTGAACTTATCATGTTATAGAATAACTTTGATAGTTTTAAACAAGCATGCTTAGTCCTTGAACTTTTGTTCTTTTGTTAAGTTAAAATTTGATGAATGACTAGTACGTAACTCCACCCCGAGAGTAGATATAAGGGCGGGCGTTACAGAACAGAGCCCCAAGCTTTGATACCACTTGTTGGTGCTTGGATGACTATAGAGGGGGGGGTGAATGTAGCCAGACACTCAAAAGACTTCCTCTTTGTAATCTTCTTTCTGTGATCAGATTAGCAGCGGAAACGAACAAAACAGAAAGAACAAAAACAAGGAAAGAAAGCAAACCGACGCTAACACACGGATGTACAAGGTTCGGGGATAACTTGCCCCTACTCCTTGGCGTGCCCGTAAGGTAGGCGATCCCTTGATCGTCGGCAGATCAAGCCCCGGTGAACCCGGATATCCAATGCCTCCTTCTCGGTGGAGAAACCTCTCCACAACAAGTCTCCAGATGATACAAGTTAAGCTCACGAGACTCAGAAGGAAGCTCTCAAAATATAGTAGGAAGCTTCAAGGAGGGAGGAGTACAACACAACAATCACACAGCCAAAAACCTAGCCGAAAACCCTTCTCTTGTTTTTTCTGTTTCTTCCTTGTTGTGTCTACATCGCCAACCCCTCCCTCTTAAACTTCTTTCTGCTCATCGTCTGGCTTCATCAGCATCCACTGAACCACTGCCTGACCCACTGAACTCACTGAGCACTCAGGTCACTAAAGACCTCTCCAGTTGAGCCTCCATCAGTCGCCAGCCATGCCTGGAAACCGTTGAAACCTGACAAGAGAATACATATAAACCTGCTCAAAGGAAAGTCCTCAGTTGACTCTCCTCCATTGTTTGAATCCTCCCTGTATCACCTGCACACTTAGCAAAGCATATCAAACAATATCAGCAAGGTAGCAGAGAAAAGCAGACGCGATCAGAAGTCTGACAGTGATTTCAAATTAAAGTTACAGCTACTGCTCGGTCACCAGACCGAAATGACCCTGATCGGTCACCAGACCGATCAGGGTAAGCCCTGAACGATCAGGCTTCAGACTGATCGGTCCATAGTGAGAAAATAGAAATCGCGGACTTCTAGTGATCGGTCACCGGACCGATCACAGATCATGGATCGGTCACCGGACCGATCCACAGCATTGCTGGGTTCCCCAGCTTTCGTAGGCCAAATCCCCTGATCGGTCACCTGACCGATCAGGTTGTGCCCTGATCGGTCTGGTGACCGATCAGGTCACTCCCTGACCGATCAGGAGCCATCCTGATCGGTCGGGATGAGAAATGTCACGACATTATTATCGGTCAAGCGTCCGATCCAAGTTTCTCACAAAGACCTACTGATCTCTCTCTAATCGTTCACCAGAACGATCAGTGGCCAAGCAGAAACCTTTCTGTTCTCTCCCTGATCGGTCACCAGACCGATCAGACTTCTCTGGATCGGTCACCAGACCGATCCACAACAGGGAGTTCGTGCCAACTCCCTGATCGATCTCCAGACCGATCCAGCTCAATCAATTCAACCCTAATTCAAGATAACGGGTGGGACTTTATTTAACCTAGCTTCACTCGCTAGGACCTGGCTTCACTCACCAGGGTTTCGGTCACCTAGCTTCACTCGCTAGGACCCGACTTCATTCACCGGGATTTCAGTCACCTAGCTTCACTCACCAGGACCAGCTTCACTCACCGGGATTTCCGTCACCTGGCTTCACTCACCAGGGCCCGGCTTCACTCACCGTGATTCAATCACCTGGCTTCACTCACCAGGATTTCCGTCACCTGGCTTCACTCACCAGGACCCGACTTCACTCACCGGGATTTCAATCAACCTAGCTTCACTCGCTAGGATTTTAATCATTCCGTGCCCAGTCCACGACTAGGACTTAATCCAAATTCACCCAACCAAACTTAAATCGGTGTCAACACCTAAACATCAATCAGGCCAGACTGCATCAACAAGGAGTAGTGGAGTGTCCATTGAAGAATGAAGTTACATGAAGGATGTCGACCGCACATGATGTCCGAAGGATGCACTTGGAGAAGATGTTATCCCTAGGTTGACCATCGATCTTCTCATTGGCTTGGGAAGATCGTAGTATACGGGTCATAACCATGTCACATTTTATCGCTTATATATATTAATATATGCAATGTGTGTATGTGATGCATGATTAGATAAATAGCTATCTCAATTAAGTCAACTCAATATGCCTACCAAAGTTTGGTACTCATAAACTACCTCAATCATTTGTTGTTGGGTTTGCCAAAGCAAAGTGATGCATTTTATCTTGGTAGAGTGCGAGAGGACAATTGTGATGTCCCGCTATCAAACTTTGGGTGAGACTTAACTAAGTCCCCTCAATTAGATTGAGAAACTTGGAGGCATATCCCAAAAGTTGGAAAAATTGGGTAAGAGAACAATTATTCCATGTCTTGGGCGATTAGCCAAAGCTAACTCAAGATGATGTGTAATGTGGATCTTGACCCTTTGTTTCAAAGAGTTGCGTGAGATGTAATTGGTAAAATGTTACCTATCTAATTATACCAAGTCTTGGGCGATTAGTCAAAGCTAACTCAAGATGAAGTATAATATGGATCTTGTCCCACATGAATAATGATTGCTATTTGGTTTGGAGCTAGTAGTGTTGGTAAATTGAGTTTGCATACATCCATGACTAGCCCCAACCAAAGATCTATGATTCAGTGGGAGCATCATTTAATTAAAGGCCTAATTAAATGAATTAGATATGATACTTATTTCTGCATAATTTTACTGTTGTAGATCACCATGTCATCTAACATGCCAAATACTCTCTCTCTGCGATCCGTCCTTTAGAAGGACAAGCTCAACGGAGCTAATTTCCTAGACTGGTACAGAAACTTGAGGATAGTCCTCAAACAAGAACGAAAACTGTACGTCCTAGAGCAGTCACTTCTAGAAGCACCCGCCGCTATCGCTACTCGTGCCGAAAAGGATGCTTACAAGAAGCATCAGGATGATGCACTTGATGTATCATGCCTTATGCTTGCCACCATGAACTCTGAGCTTCAGAAGCAACATGAGAACATGAATGCACATGAAATGGTTGAGCATCTAAAGCAACTATATCAAGGGCAAGCTAGGCACGAGTGGTTTGAGGTGTCTAAAGCCCTATTTGCATGCAAGATGCAAGAAGAAACTCCTGTAGGAACTCACATACTCAAGATGATTGGGTATGTCGAGAACCTTGAAAGACTAGGATTTCCACTGGGCCAAGAATTAGCTATGGACCTTATCTTGCAATCGTTGCCAGAAGGGTACAATCAATTTGTCATGAACTATAACATGAATAAAATTGACAAGCCTTTGCCTGAGATGCTCAGCATGTTAAGAACTACTAAACCTAATCTCAAGAAAACCAAAACCAGTAATGTACTGATGGTACAAAAGGGCAAAGGCAAATGGAAGCCTAAAGGCAAGGGTAAGACCCAAGCCAAAGGCAAGGCCAACTCTACTACATCCAAGGCTAAAGATAAGTGCCTAAGGAAGGGACCTGCTTCCACTGTGGTGAGACCGGACATTGGAAGAGGAACTGCAAACATTACCTTGAGGAAGTAAAGAAGAAAAGAAGTGAGACTTCTGCCTCAGCTATTTTTGTTATAGAAGTCAATCTATCTATCTCTTCTTCTTGGGTATTAGATATCAGATGCGCGTCTCACATTTGTACTAATGTGCAGGGCCTTCAAAGAGCTAGATCATTGACAAAGGGAGAAGTGGACCTACGAGTAGGCAATGGAGCAAGAGTTGCTGCCATAGCTATAGAAACTTATTCCTTGTCTTTGCCCACTGAGCTTATCTTAGAACTAGAGGAGTGCTTTTATGTACATGCATTGACTAAGAATATAATTTCAGTATCTTGTTTGGACAAGAAAGGCTTTTCATTTATCATAAAGAACAAATGTTGTTCTATAATGTTAAATGACATGTTCTATTGTAATGCACCACTTGTGAATGGACTCTATGTTCTAGACCTAGAAAACTCAATCTATAACATAAATATCAAACGTTTCAAACCAAATGATTTGAACCAAACATATTGTTGGTGCAGGAAGCACCAGATCGAACCTTGTTTTGATATTCGAAAAGGATTTAAAGTTAAGTTTATTTGTGATCTAATAAAGTTACTTGAGCGTGCAGAAAGAAGTCCTAGTGAAGGGCTGCTAGGCACCTGGTGCATGACTGCCAGGAAACAAAGTCCTAGCAAAGGGCTGCTAGGCACCTGGCGAAGGACTGTCAGGAAACAAAGTCCTATCGAAGGACTGCTAGGCACCTAGCGAAGGACTGCTAGGCATCGGAACCCTAAGACCTGGCGAAGGGCTGCTGGGCAACTAGCGAAGGGCTGCTAGGAGTCGAAGACCTAGCGAAGGATTGCTAGGCACCAGGCGAAGGACTGCTTGGAACCGAAGACCTGGCGAAGGACTGCTGGGCACCAGGCGAAGGACTGCTTGGTACTGAAGACCTGGCGAAGGACTGCTGGGCACCAAGCAAAGGACTGCTTGGTACTGAAGACCTGGTGAAGGACAGCTAGGCACCTGGTGAAGGACAGCTGGGCAAAAGTCCAACCGGAGGAGCCGGTTGGCAACAGGTAAATTCTCCTGAGAGGAGTAGGTGAGGATGCGTTCCCCGTCGAGGGAACAGTAGGCGTCGGTTCGACCTAGGGCTCCATTTAGGAGACCCAAAGTCAGAACCAAGTCAGCTAAGGCTGTATAAACCTAATATTTTATTGCTTTGTGTTGTTTTGGACTAACCTTGGATGCAGGACCGAAGGAATGTGTTTCTGCAGCTTAGAACGCCCCAAAGGAGAGGGGCAAGCAGCTGGGCAGGGCGCCGCCAGTGTCCCGGGCACCCCCAAGGTCAAGGCAAAACAAGTTAAGCAAGAAAACGCCTCGGAAGCTTATGCTCCCGGGCGCCCCCGTGCTCCCGGGAGCCCCGGATGCCTCGGGCGCCGGTGCCCTGTGTCGAAGCCAACGAAGCTATAGAAGATTATCCAACCGAGAAGCCCACTGAAAGAGTCAACCCGGGCGCCCCTTGCTTCTCGGGCGCCCCCGTCAAACCTCGAGCCCGATCCTTGAGGGATAAGGGCTGACCGAGAAGTTGCCGGATCGTGAGACTCGTGGAGGGCGCCACCAACGTCCCGGGCGCCCCCAGACTCACTATATAAGGGGTTCGACCCCCAAGGCTTCTAAACACATAATTCCAACGCCACTACGCTCTTCGACTCAAGCGCTCTGCTCCAAAAACCTCCCAACTCAAGATTGAAGCGACGACGACGACCCTCTGCTCAGAAGTACAATCTACAACGGGCGTCGGTAATGAAAGAGCTTAAGTTTCTGTTTACTGTACTACAACTATAATCTTTCTGTAAACTTTTTGCGCACATATAGAATTGCCCCCAGTAAACGGTCAACGACCGTGGGCCTTGGAGTAGGAGCCGACCGCGACTCCAAACCAAGTAAAATCGCTTGAGTTCGCGTTTGTGTTTCTTTATTTTCCGCTGCTTATTCTCTTTTGCGAATCTGAAACGTTTTATGATATTCACCCCCCTCTATCGTTATTCTCGATCCAACACATATCTCTGGCATTGTCTCTTAGGACACATAAATGAGAGTCGCATATCCCAGCTCCATAAGAATGGATTACTGGACTCATTTGATTTTGAATCATATGAGACATGTGAATCTTGTCTTCTAGGCAAGATGACCAAGATTCCATTTAGTGGACACGGCGAAAGAGCGATAGACTTGTTAGGACTCATACATACTGATGTATGTGACCCCTTCAATATTGTAGCTAGAGGAGGCTATCAGTACTTCATCACTTTCACTGATGATGTCAGTAGATATGACTATGTGTATCTCATGAAACACAAGTCAGAATCCTTTGAAAAGTTCAAAGAATTCAAGAGTGAAGTACAAAACCAACATGGCAAGAGTATTAAGATGCTTCGATCATATCGAGGCGGTGAATACCTTAGCCAAGAGTTTCGTGACCATCTAGCAGAGTGTGGGATCATATCCCAACTCACTCCACCTGGAACACCACAGTGGAATGGTGTGTCCGAGTGGAGAAATTGTACTCTATTAGATATAGTACGATCGATGATGAGTCAGACAGATCTTTCTACTTCCTTCTGGGGATTCACTCTAGAGACAGCTCTATTCATACTTAACCAAGCTCCATCAAAGGTCGTCATAAAGACACCATGTACGATATGGACTGGGAAGAGTCCCACGATGTCTTTTATGAAAATTTGGGGTTGTGAGGCTTACGTTTGACGTCAAGTCTCAGATAAACTAGGACCCAAATCTGATAAGTGCTATTTTGTAGAATATCCCAAGGAAACAAAGGGATATTACTTTTACAATCCCACACTAGTCAAAGTGTTTGTCGCTAGAAATGGTGTTTTTCTAGGAAAGGAGTTTATTTCTAGAAGAACTAGTGGGAGTAAAATCCATTTTGAAGAAGTTTAAGATGCAGATAGTACTGAGGCCTTAATGGACATTGAACAGGCACCACAAGTGTTGTGGATCATGAGATTGTTGCACAAGAAGTTGTGGAACAACAAGCTGTTCAAGTAGACCAACCTCTTCGCAGATCTGATAGGATACGTCGTCAGCCTGAGAGATACTCATTTCTCTTGTCTGACCATGATGACATTATGCTCATTGAGTTGAATGAGCCTACATCCTATTAAGAAGCTGTGATGAGCCCAGATTCTAAGAAATGGCTAGAGGCCATGAGATCCAAAATCAAATCCATGTACACTAACCAAGTATGGACTTTGGTTGATCCACCTGAGGGGATTAAACCCATTGGGTGTAAGTTGGTCTTTAGAAGAAAGGCTGACTTGGATGGACGCATGCATACCTATAAAGGGTGATTGATAGCTAAAGGTTTCAAACAAATTCATGGTATCGACTATGATGAATCCTTTTCGCCAGTAGCGATGCTTAAGTCTATTCAAATCATGCTTGCTATTGTAGCTTACCATGACTACGAGATCTGGCCAATGGATGTCAAAACCGCATTCTTAAATGGGAATTTACTCGAGGATGTGTACATGACACAACCTGAGGGTTTTGTAGATCCAGAGCATGATGGAAAGGTATGTAAATTACAAAGGTCTATCTATGGGCTAAAGCAAGCTTCTCAAAGCTAGAATCTTCGATCCGATGATGCAATCAAAGCGTTTGGTTTCATCAAGAATGAAGATGAACCCTGTGTCTACAAGAGGGTTAGTGGGAGCACAGTTGTCTTCTTGATCTTGTATGTAGATGACATACTCCTCATTGGGAATGATATCCCTTCACTACAGTCTGTGAAGACGTGGCTAGGGAATTGTTTCTCAATGAAAGACTTAGGTGAAGCAGCCTATATCCTAGGCATCAAGATCTATAGAGATAGATCTAAGAGATTACTTGGCTTAAGTCAGAGTACATATATTGACAATGTGCTTAATCGTTTTGCCATGCAGAATTCCAAGAAGAGATTTCTGTCAATGTCACATGGTGTGAGTCTTTCGAAGACTCAAGGTCCCTCTTCTAAGGAGGAGAGAGACCGTATGGATCAGATCCCTTATGCATCCGCTATAGGGTCTATCATGTACGCCATGCTTTGTACTCGACCAGATGTCTCGTATGCTTTGAGCATAATGAGCAGGTACTGTTGGTTCCGGAAGCACCATATCGAACCTTGTTTTGATATTGGCAAAGAGTTCAAAGTTAAGTATTATTGGTGCTCTAACGATATTACTCAAGTGTGCAGGAAAAATCCTAGGAACACTAGGCACGAAGTCCTGGTTCTATGAATTGGGCACTAAGTCCTGGCCGAGAGCTAGGCACCGAAGACCTGGTTCGGAGAATTGGGCACTAAGTCCTGGTCGCGGACTGGGCACGAAGACCTGGTGAGTAAAGCTGGGCAAAAGTCCAACCGGAGGAGCCGGTTGGCAAAAAGGTAAATTATCCTGAGAGGAGTAGGTGAGGACGCGTTCCCCGTCGAGGGAACATTAGGCGCCGGTTCGACATAGGGTTCCATTTGGAGACCCGAAGTCAGAACCAAGACAGCTATGGCTGTAACAAATGCTTATTATGTTTTTGGACTAACCTTAATTGCAGGGTCGAAGGATTGGTCGTCTGCAAGGAAAGTGCTTCACTAGGCCTAAGCGCTCGAATGGAGACAGGCGCCCGAATGGGCTCAGGCGCTCGTATGGATACAGGCGCCCAAGAGTGAAAGTAAAATCTAAAACATAGCTGCGAAGCCTCTGGACCAACCCGGATCAGGCGCCTGTGAGGTCACGGGCGCCCCCATCAGCTCAGGCGCCCAAGTGGAGGTGGATAAGCGCTGACCGAGCCCGCGGATAAGGATTCGCGGATTGAAGGGCACGTGTCAGGCGCCCCCAACATCACAGGCGCCAGTATGAGCACTATAAAAGGGGCTTGACCCCAAGGCTTCAACATCACTTTTTCTCAATGCTCCAAAGCTTTTCGTTCAAGTGCTACGCCCCGGCAAACTCCGACTTCGAGTTCCCAGCGCCGACGACGCCCCTCTGCTCTGAAATACGTTCCACCTCGGGCGTCGATAACGAAAAGTGTAGCAATTTCAATTTCCTGATATAATCTTGTACTTAACTTGTAAATCCTTATTGCGATTATAGTATTACCCAATGTAAACGGTCAAGGACCGTGGGCCTTGGAGTAGGAGCCGACCGTGACTCTGAACCAAGTAAAAAATCTACTTATGTTCTTGTGCACTTAATTTCTTTCCGCTGCGTATTTGCTCTTTCTTAATCCGAAAAAGTTTTTAACGATATTCACCCCCCCCCTCTATCGTTTTCTTCGATCCAAATGGTACCAGTTAGATCCAGGTGAAAGTCACTGGATAGCTATCAAGAATATTCTTAAGTACTTACGAAGGATGAAAGAATATTTCTTAATATTTGGAGGCGATGAGGAGCTAGCTGTAAAGGCTTACAGTGACGCAAGTTTCCAAATAGACAGGGATGATTTTAGATCGCCGTCAGGGTATGTATATTGCCTGAATGGTGGCGCTGTGAGCTGGAAGAGTTCGAAGCAGGACACAGTCGCAGATTTTACAACAGAGGCCGAGTATATTGCCGCGTCTGAGGCGGCAAAAGAGGCTGTTTGGATACGAAAGTTCATTGCAGAGCTTGGTGTGATTCCTAGCATTGTGGACCTGATAGACCTCTATTGTGACAACAATGGGGCTATTGAACAGGCTAAGGAACCTTGGTCACATCAGCGAACCAAACATATACTACGGTGCTTCCATCTCATTAGAGAGATCATCGATAGAGGAGATGTGAGGATATGCAGAGTACCCACTGAGGCTAACATCGCAGATCCTTTGACCAAGGCTTTGGCACAAAAGAAGCATGATGGTCACACTTGGTCACTGGGTATTAGATATTACAGTGATTGACACTAGTGCTAGTGGGAGATTGTTTGTAGGAGCCCTAGAGCCAATTATGTGATGATTGACTAGGGACATTTTGTATCATATTCTATTATTAATAAAGACATGTTTGGTTATTATACTTACTTTGTATTTGTGCCAAATAACTAAGTATAATAATGTCCTTGGGTAGTAGGTTCTTATTTACATTATATCGATTGGTTGAATCGATAGTGAGATGATGTAGAGAACACTACTCTAAACCATTCCTAGTCAAGCATTAATATTTAAGGACAATATTAATGCATGGAGACTAGCATGTAGGTCAACTGATGACTTGAGCTCACAAGTCATGGATATGTGATATCAAGTTGACACATGGGTATACATTGGAGAATGTGTACTGAATGACCCGCCATGAGAAAGTTTCATAGATTGTCATATGAGTGTCATAAACTTTCTCATGTGACTATTGGTATGAATAGTCCTTAGACCTGAAGTCACTACGGTTCTCTACATAAGGAGTTATATACTTTGGTATCGTCAAACATCACCCGTAATAGGGTGGACTATAAAGGCAATCACTGGGTATGTAATGAATTATGCGGAGGGATGTGAGTGATGTAGATGAGATCTATCCCTCCTATATGACGGGAGTGATATTTGTGGGCCCCTTGATCGAGTAGGACTATTAAAACGCATGACCATGCTCAAATGAGTCAATATGAGATATTGAGCTCATTTGTTTGAGTGAGTCTACTCGGGGATCAAGAAACACAAGATTGACTGAGGATGACACGGTCTATGCCTCATCGGTCAATCTAGATATCGAGGATAGAAGGACAAGGTCATACATTATCGTAGTCACGGAGGATAAGTCGGATCTCGACTTTTCTTGTTACTTGGGTAGAATGATGCATTGCTAGATGCCGCTCATTGCTTATGTGTCTAAAGTGGTTTAGACACATTGCCAACGTTACGAGAACCTATTGGGTCACACACTAAGGACACGATGCTTCGGAGATTAATTGATCTTGGTTTGACTAATATTTGATTCGAATTGGATTAATTGAGTTAGACTCAAGTGAATCCAATTAGATTATGGGATTGAGTCTAATTTGAGTTAGACTCATCTAGATTAGACTCAACCACTTAATTATGAATAATATTCATTAAAGGGTTTAATAAAATATTATTTAAGAGGAAGGCTAAGAGACATTCTATTCATTAGATGAATAGAATACTAAGAGTCTCAAGGGATACCAAGAGGCTTGGTATTTATTGAGTTTTATTAGCATTATGATGAGAGGAGATCAAGGGACATAGACCCTTGGTATTCATTAGATAAGTATAAATACCCCCCTCCCTTGTCAAAGGCTAGAGGGGGCATATCTCTTCCTCTTCTTTCTTCCTCCTTGTCCATAACTCTCTAGTGGAGGTTCTTGTGCTTTGTGAACCATCCCAAGTTGCTAGCATAACTAAGGTGGTTCCTCTCCGAGGCGTAGATCATGTTCGTGTGGATACGCATAGAGGCATGAACACTTGAATGTGTAAGAGATCCGGCGAACTAAAGGACTAGCGGGATAAGCGAAGGGCACACGACAAAGGTATTCCTATAAGATAGGAATTGTAGATCACTTTGTATGAGTTTTTCTTTCGCATGGATCGCTCGAGGGATCTTATTTCCACTGCGATTTTAAATATTTTTACCTATAGATGCCTTCACTAGGCGCCCGTATCCATACGGGCGCCCTAGTTGAATGCTAAACCAAAGCAAGCGAAGCAAAACTGTCACGAAGCCTCTGGACATACTTAGCTCAGGCGCCCGGGACCATACTGGCGCCCCCATCAGCTTAGGCGCCCCTGTGAGATGGATAAGCACTGACCGAGCCTGCGGATAAGAGATTGTGTAGGAGAGGCCACGTGTAGGCGCCCTCATCGACACAGGCGCCCCCATGGGTGCTATAAAATGGGGTTCACCCCCAAGGCTTCGAACAACAATTGCTCTCAACGCTCCAAGTACTTTCGTTTAAGTGCTACGCTCCGACAAACTCTGACTTCCCGCCGATGACCCTCTGCTCCGAAATTCGATCACCTCGGGCGTCGGTAACGAAAAGTGTTGCAAGTTTAATTTTCAACTCTATTTCTGTACTCAATTTGTAAATTTTTTTTTGCGACTATAGAATTGTCCAAAGTAAACGGTCAAGGACCGTGGGCCTTGGAGTAGGAGCCTACCGCGACTCCAAACCAGGTAAAACCAACTTGTGTTCACGTTTGTTCTGTTATTTTCCGCTGCGTATATTCTCTAGCTTTCCGAAAAATTTGATATCGATATTCACCCCCCCCCCCCCCCCGTCTATCGATTTCTCCGATCCAACAAGTGGTATCAGAGCGGGTGGCTCAAATTTGGTGCAACCACCAATTTGAGAGTTTTTTTTTGGATTTACAAAATTATTTTAATTTTTTTTCTAATTTTTCTCGTTAATCGAGATTGGAGCAACACCACTCGATCGTTTTCATTTCTATTAATTTTCTTCCGCACTACTAATCCAAGACTAAGTCTTGGAACAAGTTTTCTTTATTTTTCTTTTTCAGAAAATATTAATGGCCATGCAAGAGGGATTCAGCACAGCCAGACCACCGCTTTTCAGTGGAGATGACTTCTCCTACTGGAAAAGTAGGATGAAAGTCCACCTGAAAACTCAGGTAGACATGTGGATAATTATTCAATCTAGCTTGGAGATTCCCAAGAACGCAGAAGGAGTGGCACAATACTACTCTGAATGGGACGCCTCTTTGAAAAAGAAGATCGAGACTGATGCAAAAACAACCCAGATGTTGCAATGCGGATTGACCAAGGAAGAGCTGAATCGGGTGGGTCCTTTCAGCAGTGCCAAAGAACTTTGGAGCAAGCTGATTGAGCTACACGAAGGCACCTCCGATACCAGAATCAACAAAAGAGATCTGTAGCTGAACAGACTCTACACGATCAAAATGAATGAAGGAGAATCAACAACACAACTCCACGCTAGAATCCAGGAGCTAATGAACGGGTTGCATACAATAGGTCACAAGGTAGAGAACCGTGACCTAATCAGGTATACCCTAAACGTGTTCCCTAGGAACACACTGTGGGCGTCTATGGTAGATGCTTACAAGGTTTCCAGGGACCTTTCAAAAATTAAATTAGATGAACTTTTCTCAAAATTAGAATTGCATGAACAGACTAACTCCACCTTGGTCGAGAAAAGTATTACATTTATTGCAGGTAAATCCCAAGGAAAAGTCCTCAAGAAGAAACCCCAACTAGCACCCGAGTCTGACTCAGACTCAGACTCAGAAGACAGTGAAGGGGATCGACCCAAGTTGGTTCGACTAACTTGGGACTACGACAAGGAGCTGAAGCACCAGACAAATAGAAAGAAAGCAAGCCGACGAAAGGAAGATCCAGCTGAACCTTCAACATCGTCAAAGAGAAAAAACCAATGTCACCTGCTACGAATGCAACAAGAAGGGACATTACAAATCAGAGTGCCCCAGTCTAAAGGAGGAAAAGAAGACACGAAGAAAGAAGGCTCTCCAAGCCACGTGGGATGAATCTTGCTCCGAAGACAAAGAAGAGGCCCCGCAATCAAATCTTCTCGCTTTAACCGCTTCAGAAGACATCGACACCGGATCGGAATCGGAGCCAGACGACGGAAGGCTCGCAATCTCAGAAAATGGTCAAAGAACGGTAAGAGGTTATTCTGAAATTGAACTATCCAAATTAATTGCTTATTTATCTCGCAACTTGGCAAAAGCCAAAATCCAGGTCGAGTCCCTCCGACCGGAAGTAAAACTCCTGAAAGAGGAAGCCGACTCGAGATCCTTGACCGAGAAAGTTCAAGAAGGAAACTCCACTCAAGTTGAAAAGCTTGAGAAAGAAAATTCCTCCTTGAAAACTCAAGTCAAGGAGCTCAGACTGGCTTTAGAACGATTCACTTCGGGTTCCAAGGGTCTTGATATGATCCTTGGAAAACAGAAGTCCGTTCTTAACCGGTCAGGATTAGGGTATCGAACCAAGTCTAGACAACGGTCTTATTATGCTGTATTGAACCAACCTAGAGCCAAAATTCAAGCATGGGTCCCCAAACTCTGTTTGAACAACCAAGCTGGACCAAACCAGTATTGGATTCCCAAGGACAAGATTCACATCTTGCCTAATCATCATCGAGGCTATAGTCCAGGGGGAGCCAATTTAAAAACAATTTTCATAATTAGATAAGTTTTTTTTCTTTAATTTTATTGCATGCTTGCTTGTTTATTTCCTTCTGCAATACATTATGCTTAGACCTAAGACTGGTTAGACTAAGGACAAAACGACTTAATTGAAATTTGAACAACATAGTATTGTGTGGAGGTGAGATGATAGTACGTTAGGAAAGCCATTTTGGTGGAACTAGCTGAAGCTACCGATCTAAGACCCAAACTAGTTAGACCAAAATCTTTCAAGAAGTAACTTGAAGATGAATTTTCAATAAAAGGCTTTGTCAAGGTAAGGGTTGATGATCCAATAAGACTACGACCAAAGAAGGTCTAGTACCTCGCCAAGACCTGGAAGCCAATTATTGAAAATCAAATTCACTTTACTATTGTCAGATTTGAATCTAACACAAATTTCAATTAATCTTAGACTCAAACACTTTTCAAAATCAATAAACTTAAACTTAAAACTTAATAATTTTTTTTAAAATTTAATTCAAGTCTTTCAAAATTAACCTTGTTTTTCAAAATCAAAATCTATTTTTTTTTTGGAAAAACCTGTCTCACAAAACCTATAAGGTTAACGTGATTGATAACACTAGATTGGGTGAGACAGACTAGGTTGTGAAAATCAATTTAAGCTATCCTTAATTCAAATTGGATACAAATCAATAAATACTTTATGTGTAGGAACATAAAGATTTGGACCAATGGATGTTGGATAGCGGATGCTCCAGACACATGACTGGAGACAAATTGAAATTCACCAAACTCAAGTTCAAGAACCTAGGCTCAGTAGCATTGGGTCAGGTAACATTGAACTCAAATCCGATTTTGTGATTAAAAAGGTACTGTTGGTTGAAAATTTCAAGTTTAATTTGCTTAGTATAAGTCAACTATATGATACTGGCTATGTAGTTACATTTACTAACTCTGACTGCCTAATTAGAAATCTGCAAGACTCAGAAGTCATGCTTAAAGGTACTAGGAAAAATAATGTGTATACTATCAATCTACCTTTAGTACCTAAATGCCTCTTAACTCAATTAGAAGAATCCAACCTCTGGCATAGGAGATTAGGTCATACAAATATTAGACTAATATCTAAAGTTACCCAACCTGGTCTAATTAAAGGGGTACCAAAAATTAAGAACTATGAAAACACGATATGTAACTCATGTAACCAAGGTAAACAAACCAAGTCTAATCACAAGTCAATTCAATCAGACTTAACCCAAACCACACTTGAGCTCCTTCACCTTGACCTATTTGATTCACATGGAGCCAAGTCACTAAGCAGAAACTAGTACTGCTTAGTTATTATCGATGATTACTCTAGGTTTACCAGGATTAGGTTCCTAAAGACCAAGGATGAAACCCTAAACCTGTTTATTGACTTATGTAAGATAATCGAAAATCAAAATGATACCAAAATCAAAAGACTTAGGAGTGATCACGGGGGAGAGTTTGAGAATCAAAGATTTGAAGAATTTTGTAAAATAAATGGATATATTCATAAATTTTCCTATCCTAGAACCCCCCAGCAAAATGGGATAGTAGAAAGAAAGAATAGAACCCTTCAGGAAGCCGCTAGGAATATGCTTAATGAATTCAACTTAGCTAACCAATTTTGGGCAGAAGTAATTAGTACGGCTTGCTATATCTAAAATAGGGTCATAATTAACAAAAGACATAATAAAACTCCTTGAACTATATTACCATAGACTGCCAAACCTACATTACCTAAGGGTCTTCGGGCGTAAAGTCCATATCTTGAACACCAAGGACTACCTAGGTAAATTTCAGTCTAAGTCAACTCCAGGAGTCTTCTTAGGATATTCAACAACAAGTAGGGCATATAGGGTTTATAATAAATAAACTAATAAAATTGAAGAAACAACTAACTTAATCTTTGATGAGGAGACTAATCCAAAATCTGATAACCAAACCCTGAACCAATCAAATACTGATCAGGAAGATAATGAACCATCAATTGAACCACGAGTTGAACATCTAAATGAACTAACTCTTGAACCAACTACTGTGTCAACTGAACCAATAACTGAACCAACTCAAGTAGTTGAACAGAACACTGAACCAAACCGTCCAACCGGACCTGAGGCTGAACCAAGTTCTAGAAGAACCAAGAAACCCAGACTCAGTCACCTTTCTGATCAAATTGTGGGTGATCCAATCTTAGGAGTCAGAACTAGGTCTTCCTATAGAAATCTTAGTCAAATAGCAATAATCTCAAAAATTGAACCTATGACTATAGAGTAAGCCCTACCTGATCCTGATTGGATCATAGCTATGCAAGAGGAATTAGCCCAATTTGAAAGAAACCAAGTCTGGGAACTAGTACCTAAACCTGAGGGCAAATCTATTATAGATACTAAGTGGGTGTTTAGGAATAAACTAAATGACCAAGGGGAAATAGTTAGAAATAAAACCCGCTTAGTAGCTAAAGGGTTCAGTCAAGTTGAAGGATTAGACTATGATGAAACCTATGCCCCAGTAGTCAGACTTGAGTCAATTAGAATGTTATTAACATTTGCAACTCATAGAGGGTTCAAGCTATACCAAATGGACGTTAAGTCAGCATTTTTAAATGGGTTTATCAAAAAAGAAGTCTATGTAGGACAACCCCTAGGATTTGAGGATCTAGAAAAACCTGACTATGTTTTCAAACTTAAAAAGACACTTTATGGGTTAAAACAAGCACCTAGGACATGCTATGAACACCTATTAACTTACCTTATTTCTAAGGAATTTAACCAAGGACAAATTAATTCCACCCTTTTTGTTAAAACCTTAGAAAAAGATATTTTTATTATCCAAATCTATGTTGACGACATAATTTTCGGATCCACCAACTCAAACTTTTTAAAAGAATTTGTAAAAATAATGGAAAATGAATTTGAAATAAGCTTAGTTGGTGAGCTCAATTTCTTCTTAGGACTGCAAATTAAGCAAACCAGGGATGGTAACTATGTTCACCAGCCAAAATATGCTAAAGAGTTAATATAGAAATTTAAAATGGATAACTCCAAAACCATAAGTACCCCTATGGCCACAAATGTCAAGATTGATAGTGACCCTGAAGGTAAACCTGTAGAACTTAAGCTATACCGAAGTATGATTGGAAGTCTACTTTACCTTACAACTAGCAGACCTGATATCCTATTCTCTATAGGAATGTGTGCTAGGTACCAAACTTGTGCTAAGGAATCCCACTTAGCATCCCTAAAAAGAATACTTAGGTACATTAAGGGCACCCAAAATGTAGGGATTTGGTATCCTAGGACTTCCACCTTCGAACTGTCAGGATATTCTGATTCTGACTATGCTGGATGCAAATTATATAGAAAAAGTACAAGTGAAGCTGCCAACTTTAGGAAATAGTCTAGTCAGCTGGTGCAGTAGAAAGCAACACTGCGTAACCCTATCTACAACCGAGACAGAATATGTTGCTTTAAGAGAGTGTGTGGCACAACTCTTATGGATGATGCACACTCTTAAGGACTTCCAGCTTGACTACACCCAAACCCAAGTTTACATTGATAATATAAGCTTAATCAATCTAACTAAAAACCCAATTCAACACTGAAGAACAAAGCATATAGAAGTTAAACATCACTTTGTAAGAGATCATGTAGCTAGGGGTGAAATAGTCCTTAAGCATGTGGACTCAAAGTTAAACCTAGCTGATATCTTTATCAAACCCTTACCTGAGTCTGAGTTAGCTCACTAAGAAGGCAGTTAGGGTTATGCTTAGTAGAATAGGACTGCTCTACATGTTTTTTTTTCAAAAATTGGTTTACTTTTTATCTGTTAATTAATTTTTTGTGAAAAATTATTTTTTTGTCTTGAAATTTAAAATGATTTTTCGACTTAGTTTTTTTTAAAACTTACCCCCTTCAAAACTAGGGCTTTTTCGTAAATTGACTTAGCTTAGGCCCCAACCCTAGAACTGCATGTACCTATAGATCGAGAAGCCAACATCTCACAAGCACCTTAGGGTACTTTTGATTGATAACCTAGACTGGGTTGAGATGCTTAGGTCTATGCCTTGATTCAAGATGCTTTAAGTCAGTGCATCTGCAGTAATTGGGGCAATAAATACCAAATGAACAGCAATCAAGTTAAGTGTTAAGTTTAGAAAATCTAACTTGATCAGATCACTTAACTTGACTAATCCTAGTGAAAGCTACTGTTTATAATAGTTAGTAAGTAGCTAAACTAGGTTAGACAGGACCCGAACAAGAACGGTTTAATATGGTTTGGTCCAGTTCATGCTTATTAGAGTTGGTTCAATACAGAACTTCACTTTCTTTGCTTAATTTTTTTTGTGCTAAAATTAGTTTTTTTTATATATGGCAAAGGGGGAGAGATGGAAAGGAGAAAAGAATTTTTTTTCAAAAATTTATTTTTCAAAATTATTTTTCAAAACTTTTATCTCCTTTTCAAAAAGTAAAGTAAATAACGAAAATGCTTAAAAATGTTTTTCAAATTTAAAGCATTACAAAAATAAAAATTTTCTAAGTATAAAGGGAAAAACTTTTTTTCAAAGTATAAAGGGAAAAACTTTTTTCTGAAAATTTTCTAAAGTATGGGAAATTTTTTTTGTATAATGGGAAAATTCTTTTTGTGCAAAAAGTTTTTGGAAATCTTTGCTAAGCATGAAAACCTTGCAAAAATCTAAAGCACTTAGAAGATTGACTAAGACCAACTTATCTTTGAAAAACTCAGGGGGAGAATTTTCGTTTCAGGGGGAGGAAACTAAATATTTTTCCAATTCATTGCTTCTTATCTATTTTTAAACTTAACTTTTTGAACAGTGTTGCCATAAATCAAAAATGGGGAGATTGTTGGTGCAGGAAGCACCTAAGTCAACCTGTGTTTTGATAATAGCATATGGTTCAAATGTTAAGGTGTTATTGTGATCTAACATGCATACTAAGTGTGCAGGAAAATTCCTAGGTACACTAGGCAAGAAGTCCTGGCAAAGGGCTGGGCAAGAAGTCCTGGTTAAAGATTGGGCAAGAAGGCCTGACCGGAAGTTGGGTAAAGAAGTCCTGGTTGAGGACTGGGCAAGAAGTCCTGACAAAGGGCTGGGCACCGAAGACCTGACCAGAAGTTGGGTAAGAAGTCTGGTCGCGGACTGGGCACGAAGACCTAGTCAGGTGGATTGGGCAAAAGTCCAACTGGAGGAGCCGGTTGGCAAAAGGTAAACTCTCCTAAGTGGAGTAGGTGAGGACGCGTTCCCCGTACGAGGGAATAGTAGGCGTTGGTTCGACCTAGGGTTCCATTTGGGAAACCCAAAGTCAAAACCAAGACAGATTAGGCTGTAAAGAATGACTAACATGTTTGCTTCTTTTTGTGTTGGAACTAACCTTGGTTGCAGGGATCGAAGGACTGGTCTTCTACAGCTGAGGCGCCTCAACGGAGTGAGGCGCCTCACTGGGGCTAGGCGCCCGTATCCATACGGGCGCCCTAGTTGAAGGCTAAACCAAAGCAAGTGAAGCAAAATTGCCACGAAGCCTCTGGGCATACTCAGCTCAGGCGCTCGGGACCATTCGGGCGCCCCCATCAGCTCAGGCGCCCCTCTGAGATGGATAAGCACTGACCGAGCCTGCGGATAAGAGATTACGCAGGAGAGGCCACGTGTAGGTGCCCTCATCGACATAGGCACCCCCATGGGTACTACAAAAGGGGGTTCACCCCCAAGGTTTTGAACAACAATTGCTCTAACGCTCCAAGCACTTTCGTTCAAGCGCTACGCTCTGACAAACTCTGACTTCGAGATTCCAGCGTCGATGATGACCCTCTGCTCCGAAATTTGATCCACCTCGGGCGTCGGTAACGAAAAGTGTTGCAAGTTTAATTTTCAGCTCTATTTCTGTACTCAATTTGTAAAATTCTTTTTACGACTATAGAATTGCCCAATGTAAACGGTCAAGGACCGTGGGCCTTGGAGTAGGAGCCGACCGCGACTCTGAACCAAGTAAAACCAACTTGTGTTCGCGTTTGTTTTGTTATTTTCCGCTGCGTATATTCTCTAGCTTTCCGAAAAATTTGATATCGATATTCACCCCCCCCTCTATCGATTTCTCCGATCCAACACGTAGGAACATGAGAAGGAGTCGGTGCCTTCTCATCTACTAGCTCCCACTTCAAAAGCTTGCTCATGGATTGGGCGAGCATAATGGCTTCTGCAAAAAAGGTAAAAGAATATCAGTTAGTATAAACGGTCATTTAATAAAACAACACACTTATTGATTTCACGACCATGGATGGTGGCCTTGGGACTAATCCCAGCCCTATACAGAAGCCCTTCGCAGTAGACTATGTCTGGGCCATGGAACTCCATTCTGGCCAAGATGCTTCTGGCTTGCTGATGATGGATGGACTTGGTGTGCTAGAGGAGGGGGTGAATAGCACTTTTCGAACCCCTTCCTTCTTACACGGTTAGTTGCACAGCGAAATATACAATAAAACAATAACAAAATCACTAACCAATGCTAACATGGACAATTTACTTGGTATCCACCCTGGACGGGTGACTAATCCAAGAATCCGTCGGTGGATCACTCCCCGGATAACCTCCGGCTAGTCCTTGTCGCTCCTTGTGGGTGGAAAAACCTCGCCACAGCACCTTGACACGATCTGGACTCAAGAGACTACTAACAAGCCTTAACCAAGCTTGTTTCATCAAGGAGCTCAACCACCACGAAGTCCGCTTTAAATAGGACTCGGGCTGAAACCCTCGCCACCAGTCAACTGCCCCCAGGGCAGTCGACTGGTGCCACTGAAATTCGACCGTTGTACCCCAACGTTCAAATTCTCAGCCAACTCACCAGCCACCTACCAATCTACTGCTCCCAGAGCAGTCGACTGGTACCTAGCTGAACCCTTCCCGAGTACAATCACACTGCACTCATATCCTCACGACTCAACTGACTCCTCCTCCGCAGCCTCAACTATTGCCTTTGCGCCCCCTTCATCTTTAGCTCCCGTCCCTCGGATGCACGCAAGCCTCCAGCTTGCCTCCATGCCATCCTTCACGCATGCCTCGAAGTCCGCATCCATCAGCTCATCGTCCCTGCTCTCCAAAGTCCCTCGGGTGCACACAAGTCTCCAGCTTGTCTCCATGCCACCCTTCACCGTACTAAGGCCATCCAGTCAAGTCCATATGTGTAACCTGTACAATCTGCACACTCAACATACACATATGAGATAACAAGGGTAAACCTAACTTAAACCCTTTGCCCAAACATCAAAACACTTGGTCACTCCGGACCATAGATTGCCTCAACAATCTCCCCCTTTTTGATGTTTGGCAATACGTTTAAGTTAGGGAAACAAGATAGTAGTCAATAGCAAAAACAATGCTAAATGAATGCATATGCAATACAAAAATGGATCCTATCTCAAGGCATCCCACACCTAACCCTCCAAGTTAGGAATTTCTCACACCTAGCCCTCCAAGCTAGGACTTTTACTCACCTAACTCTCCAAGTTAGGACTTTTCACCAAAACGGATTTTTTAAAGCTTCTCCCAAGCTCCCCCTATATTGGACTTACAAAGGCTTTTTAAGAACCTCTCCAAGGTTCCCCCTTTACGCTAAGAATGGAGCAACCATGCTCCCCCTTATTCTTAGCTTCCCCTAAACCTAGGGTTTCTAGCAAAGGTAAGTTTGGTTTCCCAACTTAAACCCAAACTTCTCCCCCTTTGCCATACATAAAAAAGACCCCAATAATATCCCAATTATTGGTTCTTTTAATTCCCAATGATCCTAAACAACATGTACTAACCCCTCATACACTTGTTTTCCATCATTAAAACCCAAGTCAGCTGCTGGATACCCAAACCAGTCCTGACCAGTCGACTGCCCCTGTTGGCAGTCGACTGATACTCTAATTTATCAGTTTTCTGGCCAATTTTAGAATTGCATCAGAAATTCCACAATTCTTCAAAAATTCCCAAATTTTGTAGAGAACTTTGTGGTACCCATACCTACTTGGAAAAAATACATTTCACCATGTATCTATCACGGTTCCCAAGTTGGACACAAAACCCCAAAAAAAAATTCTATGAAAATCAAGGCAAACAAGGAGACAACCTCCCCCTTTAACCTATGCCTTCTCCCAATTTTCATTTTACTTAGGTGAAGTTCTACCCAACTTAACACCCTAACACCAAGTTAGGTTCTACCCAACCTAACACCCAAGTTCTTCTCTCTTGGCCACCATTAAAGAATTGCCCCCAAGCAACCTTATCTCTAGTGCCAACAAGAACTCAACACAACCTTAAACACTCTAAGGGTTTGCAAACACACTTGCTAGGATATCCCTATCCTAGAAAAATATGATTTCATGAAAATATCAAGTGTGCTTGACTTTTGGTACATTTCTCTAATTTCCTTAGACATGGCCATTTAGTATCAACTTTGAAATCTAACCTTAATGTCATGTGTTTGCCGATTCCATTCATTGTCATTTCACATACGAAATTATCCTCAATACTTCCCTTTCTATCTCCTAATCCTAGACATATGTGGGAACCTTGCATATTTTGTTCATTCATCAAGAGTGAATTATCCAAAATCAGTCTATGAATCTTCAATTCATATAATGTCAATTCATAACATCTCTCAAGATACCATGATACTTTCCTATGTTTCCAATTTGGCAATTTCTTATCATCTAATATCCTTTTTCCATTTCAGCCTACGGACCAGTCGATTGCCCCTGTGAAAGTTGACTCCCGAAACTCACAGAATGTTTCTGGGCTGAAACCAGTCGACTGCCCCTGGGACAGTCGACTGATACCTGAATTCCAAGTTTTTTAGCCCAATTTCAGTAATGCCTAGTTAATTCCACAAATCTCCAAAAATTATGAAATTTCATAGGGAGATTTGTGAGGCCAATGTCTACTTGAGAAAAATATGTTTCCAAACAAATGTACTCCGGATCCCAAGATTGGAATGAAACTCAACTTTTTCTAAAATGTATCATTTACACTCATCCCAAAAGTCCTAATTGTGGCCTTTCCTTGATAGATCTTCTCATTTCTGACCATGATACATTTCTATCATTGAGTTATATGGTGATCACACATCAAAACCTAATTTTACCCAATATATCCTTATTTTCACCTTTTTCTCCCTAAAATTCCATTTAGTGTGCCAAAACCTATGATTAAGACTTACCCAAGTCTTCCAACCCTTTTTGTAACGCCCCGAAATTTCCATATTGAAGTTCTTAAAGTCCTTAAAACTATTTAAAAATGTATTAGAAATATTCTAGATATTTTCAGGAATTTTTAGAATATTTTTATAGAATTTTCCGAGTCCGTTTAGTATTTTAAAAAAAAGAAAAACTTTAAAGGGCAGCAAGGGGGTTCGAACTCGCGACCACAGGAGGAGCAAGCCCTTAAGGGCGCGCAAGTGACCGGCTGGGCTAGGGTATCAAGCACAACAAAAGGTGGAGAGAAATAATTTTATAGAGTAGTTAAGTTTTTTCATGAAGAGGTATTTAAACCCCGCTTAAGTCGCGTGAAACCCTTGGAGGAGAATTTTCGGCTGCGTGCGAGAAGGGGGCGAGGGAGGGGCGGCGAAAACAAAAGGGAACCTAGGTTTTCTTTCCTCCTCTCCTCTCCTAAGGGGCGCCGGCTAAGGGAATCTCAAGGGGGTCGGAGCGTTTCGTTCGTCTCGACGAGAAGAACACGTAGGCGCGGACGGTTCGTAGAGATCTCAAGTTTCACCCGAGCCCTAGTCGTCTAATTTCGGTTGTAAGTCCAAGAAATCAATGTAAGTACTGCTCACCTGCAGTAAGAGGCGGTTTTCCGCAAGAATTTTCCCTTAAAAGTTTTAAAGGAGATATTTGCTTTTAGTTAAGATGTTGCATGTGATCTTAGTTCATTATATGCTTATATATATTTGATAGAGTACCCTATGTGAGTTTAGGGTCTAAGAAATCTATAAGAAAAGAAAAGAAAGATAAAGAAAAAGAAAAGAGAAGGCCAAGGCCTTACGAAATCCCCAAAAGTCAAGACTTAGGGATTTGGGCACACAAGGTGTTCGATAAAATGCCAAGGCATTTAAAGATAAGAAAGAAAAGAAAGAAAAGCTATTTTATTTTCTAAGGCCAGTACCCGGCGTCCAAGGGCGTCGTTAAAGAAATCCAGGTGTCCAATTTCAAGGTCTTGGCCCTGGTAGACCAAGGTCTGCTCTATTAGGATTGGCGGCTCGCTACCCCAACCTTTTAGGGAACGCGCATAAGATGGTACTTACGTCTTAAGTGGATCCAAGTGAGTTATTATTTTCAAGTATATGCTTTAGCAAAGTTTTTCTAAAGTTTAAAGAAAATTTTCTAAAAGTTAAAAAAAGATTTAAAGTTAAAGAATTGCTAAAGTTTTAAGTTAAGCCAAGAAAAAATGAGTTAAGACTTATTAATGCTTGAGTATGCATGTTTTGAGTTATACATGTTTTAGTGTTTCTTTTAAGCATAAAAGTATCTCATGTGATTTCACATTGTTTAAAAAGCATGCCTGCACATTTCGAGATTTTGTGAGCTAGATAGTACTTGCTAAGCTTTATGATTATTAGTTGCATTTCTCTTACTGTAGGTAAAGGTAAAGACAAGCAATTCTGAAGGAAGGCGACGAGGCGGTGCTGAGTGACGTGTGTGTGGTGGCTGACCTTGGAGAGATCCTTGGGATGAGACAGTTTAGCTTATTTGAAATGCAATGTATAAGATTTCCAAATTCCAAGTTATTGTGTTATGGAGTTTATTAAACATTTATGCTTCAGATAGTTTTACATGCTCAATTTTGTAGAATGAAGATTCCATGTCATTTCAATTAGTATGCATACTTTTGTGAATGCACTAGATGAGCAAGGGCATGAGTAGTTTAACATGTGGATACATTGCATTTAGACTTATTCTTGAGCTTATTATTATTCCCTTTTGGACTAGGTCCTAATTGTGCTTAAAATGCTTGTAAATTCGGTAGAAAAGTAAGATTTACATTCTATGAAGTTCTAGAAATGTTATAGAATCTTATAAGTAGAGTTTGGATAGGGATGTTGTTAGTCTCCTTTTGAATTAAGTTTTGTTGCTTTAAATATGCTTAGAAAAGTTGCATTCATATTCCATAATGCTTTAGTAATGTTATAGAACCTTGGGTGATGAGTTTAAATGGTCAAGATTGCTAGTAATGTGCCATTGTATCATGCATAACTATTAAAGTTAGAATCTCATTCTTAAATAGATTAAATACAAAAGAAAGAAAGAAGGTTCCGCATTTTTAGTCGTGCATTAGTGTCAAGAAGTAGACAAAGTAACGGTCCGTCAAAGGTAGAGAAGGCGGGGCGCTACACTTTTTGACACATTTCACCTAATTTCCTTTGAGAAAAAACTTTTGAGATCCATTTACCATGAACCCCAAAGGCTCCTAGAGCTCCCCCTTGAGCTCTTAGCCCTAGCCACCTCCCTAGGTGACTCAATCCATACTAGGCCACACCGGTGTGCCACCGGTGACTCTTTGTTGGGACCGGGTGCATGCCGACACGGACACGTATTGTAATTGTTACATAATTACATGCAGCGGAAACAAAAGCATGAATAATTTCCTAAATTATTCTAACACATATCCTAAGCATGCAATGTGTTCACATAATCGTAATATAAAATTTTTGCAGAAAAAGGAAATTACTCTACGAATTACCTTGCGTAACTTGGAAGAAGGGACGAGATCCAACCGTTAGCGTCCCTTGAAAGCTCCGCCTCTATTCGTATCCACGTCGAATATCGTCGGGATGACTTCGCTAAGCCACAAGCTTTGTGTTCACGAGAACTACTAGATTCTCTGTGAACACGACGAAAACCGAGAGAGTAATCAAATCGAAAGACTCACCACCAAGGTTGGCCGAAGAGGAAGATCGTCGCAAGGAAGAACTTCATCGCCTTGATGCTTCTCCTTGTGCTCACAGAAAGAAGAAAGAAGGAAGGCCTATGGCCGGCCAAGAGAGAGGGAGAGAAGAAGAGGAGAGAGCCCAAGCAATTCTTGGATGGATCCTCTTCCATGGCACCCCTTGGGTACTTTATATAGGGAGAGGTTTCTTAATTCCCAAGCAAACCTCTCCTTGATTATGGAATAATTTCTCAATCAATCCATAATCAAGGATCTCATGATCAAGCTTCTTCTTCTTGATTATGGAATAATTTCTCAATCAATCCATAATCAAGGCTCTCTTTCTTTTGGCATGATTATATAAAACAAACCAACCATTGGTTCATTATATAAATTTTATTAAACAAACCAACTCATGGTTCATTATATAAATATATATATATATATATATATAATCTATATAACCTTTTATAAAATAAACCAACCTTTGGTCTATTTTATAAAACAAACCAAAATAGTCTTATCCTCTTATGGTGGTGGCCGGCCATGACAAGAAGAGAGGAGGCCCCCTCCTTGGCCGGCCCATCTAGCCCCAATTGGATCAACTCCCTTAATGAATTAAACTTATTTAATTCACCCATTAAGTGTTTAAAAGACTTAGCCATTCTATGCTTCCGATGCGTCTGAAATACATTCAGTTTTGACTATTGTTTGGACTTACCAAAAATAGTCTATCTCGATTGGAGAATCCAATTCTCAACTCATTTTAAATCCTTCGAATTACTCGTTATGCGTGTGACTAAATAGGCTTTCAATTTATGTTGGTCGTTCATAATTAACTAATTAATTATAGAACGATCATGAGTGGCACCTAGTAGTACATCATGATCCCCAATTAATTGAAAGATCAACGGTTGACCTCAGAAATGATTCTGAAACCCTTCAGCAGCTATAATGAATCGTGCCCCATTCCCTTCACCATCTTATACCCACTTGGTTCAGGACATGGTCTATGTGTGTCAGTCCCCACTAGGCTGACTATGTCACACCTAGCCCAAGTAACGTTTCCTCATCCTTTGGATTCTAATTACTCTCATGTATTTAAGAGATTCATACTCTGAACATGTCATGCTCTGGCCAGAGGCTTCAAGTAACAATCCGACGATAGGCCTCAGGTATACATCTCCTCGCAAGGAGTGGTGAATCCTTTATAGGCTGTTCAAACATCTTCGGGCACTTCGGCTTATACCCAATCATCCTGGGTCCACACCTCCTTGGAGATTCTTGCTTAAGATGTCAAAGTTATAAGTCTCCATGACCAAGATGACTTGAACAACGCAAGTCAAAGGAACATCGCACTTAAGCTGCAGTTTGAACTTCATTGACATATCTATATGTAGACTACCATATGAAGTTTTACAGCCAGTCACTCTAATGAACTAGTTCCCTTAACTAGCATTCATGTTTATCTCCGGACATCTCAATGTCACTAGCCAGTGAGAATTAGCTGATTAGAGAATAACCCATGCTAGTCTCAACAGAATTGATAGTGTTCGTATTTATCAATTCATCGACTAGGGACAATTTCAATACTTCACAATTGCACATATAGAGATAATCACTAGTTGTGAATTCATCATAAATTCTCTCATGCTGTGAATTGTATTGCGGACATTTAGTAAATGAGCTTAAGATCTTAATCAAATAATCATGTATACTCAAATAGTGAATATTCATTTATTAAAATAAATGATTTCAATCATAAGGCGATTGCCTTAGGACACTGCTCTCATATCACTAACAAACTCCCACTTGGCCTAATGCCAATCGCTACGGTACCCAATACCACAAGCTCTAACATGACTCTCAAACTTACTTTGAGGCAAGGCCATAGTTAAAGGATCTGCTAAATTCCTTTCAGTGAGAATTTTCTCAATTTGTATATCATTCCTACTTATAATCTCTCTGATCAGATGATAGCGGCGAAGCACATGTTTGGATCGCTGATGAGACCTTGGTTCCTTTGCTTGTGCAATAGCTCCATTATTATCGCAGTAAACTGGTATTGATTCATCAATGGTTGGAACCACACTAAGTTCTGAGACAAACTTCTTGATCCAGATTGCTTCCTTTGCTGCTTCCGAAGCTGCAATATATTCCACTTCCGTGGTAGAATCCACTACGGTGCCTTGCTTGGAACTTTTCCAGCTTACTGCGCCTCCATTCAAAATAAATACATATCCAGACTGAGATTTGGTGTCATCCTTATCTGTCTAGAAACTGACATCTATATATCCACGTATTATCATATCACCTTCTCCATATATTAGGAACACATCCTTAGTTCTTCTTAAGTACTTGAGGATTGTCTTGACAGCCGCCCAATGATCCATTCCTAGATCAAACTGGTATCTGCTTGTGACGCTCAGAGCATATGATACATCGGGCCTAGTACATAACATAGCATACATGATAGATCCTATCGCGGATGCATAAGGAATCTTATTCATGCAAATCCTCTCGTCTTCTGTGCGCGGACACATAGACTTTGAAAGGTTGATGCCATGCCTGATGGGAAGGTAACCTTTCTTGGATTCCAACATGCTAAACCTTTCTAGCACTCGGTCTATATATGTAGACTGCGGAAGACCAAGCAACCGTTTTGATCTATCTCTATAGATTCTAATCCCAAGGATATAGGTTGCTTCTCCCAGGTCTTTCATGGAGAAAGTTTTGGACAACCAAATTTTAACTGACTGTAAGACTAATATATCATTTCCTATAAGTAAAATGTCATCGACATATAACACTAGGAATACGACTGCACTCCCACTAACCTTCTTGTATACACAAGGTTCGTCAGGATTTTGTGAGAAATCAAACTCTTTGATTGTCTCATCAAAACGGATGTTCCAGCTCCTGAATGCTTGCTTTAGTCCATATATGGATCGTCGAAGAATGCATACTTTGGTTTTATTAACCGATGTGAAACCTTCAGGTTGTATCATTTATACATCCTCAAGCAGGTTTCCATTAAGGAAAGCTGTTTTCACATCCATTTGTCATATCTCATAATCATAATGAGCTGCTATGGCCAGGAGCATCCGAATGGATTTGAGCATAGCTACTAGAGAATAAGTTTCGTCATAATCAATTCCTTGTTTCTGACAATATCCTTTTGCCACTAATCTAGCCTTAAAGGTAACAACATTACCTTCCATGTCGATTTTCTTCTTGAAAACCCACTTGCACCCTATGGGCTTAATCCCTTCAGGCGGGTTAACCAAGTCCCATACTTGATTTTCGTACATGGAATCCATTTCCGACTTCATGGCTTCAAGCCATTTATCCCTTTCTGAATTTATCAGAACTTCTTTATAACTGATAGGTTCGTCATTGTTAACGAGTAACACGTCGTTCGATTTACTTATGAGAAATCCGTATCTCTCTGGAATATTGCGTATCCTATCAGTCCTATGAAGAAGTGGTATTATTTTAGGTTCAACTGATAGCTCATCATTATGAGTTATTGGTTGTGGGTCTAGACTAGGTGTCTCTGTAATGTCTATTGAGTTTCTTGAACTTCTTCAAGTTCAATGCTACTCCCACTATTTTCTTGTAAAAGAAATTCTTTTTCCAGAAATACAGCATGCCTTGAAACAAACACCGTTTGTTCCAAGGGATGATAGAATTGGTAACCCTTTGTTTCCTTAGGGTATCCAATAAATAGACATTTATCAGACTTAGCATCCAATTTGTCTGATACAGTCCGCTTTACATAAGCAGGACAACCCCATATTTTAAGGTGAGTTAAATGAGGTTTCTTACTATTCCACGTCTCATATGGAGTAGTAGAGACTACCTTGGTCGGGACTCTGTTTAGTAAGTAAACAGCTATCTTAAGCGCATAGCCCCAAAAGGATTTTAGAAGAGTTGCATGATTCATCATAGATCTAACCATGTCCATCAAGGTTCGGTTACGCCTCTCAGATACACCATTATGCTGTGGTGTATATGACGGAGTCCATTGAGACAATATCCCATTGTCCCTAAGATAATCTTGAAACTCTTGACTCAAGTATTCACCACCCCGATCGGATTGAAGTATCTTAATACTTTTGCCAAGCTGTTTCTCTACTTCACTTCTGAACTCTTTGAATTTCTCAAAAGCTTCAGATTTGTGTTTCATTAAGAACACATACCCGAATCGTGAGTGATCATCGATAAAGGTAATGAAGTAGCTATAACCTCCTTGTGCAAGAGTTGACATTGGTCCACATACATCAGTATGTATTAGACCAAGCAATTCTCCCACTGGTTTACCTTTTCCAGAAAAGTGTAATTTGGTCATCTTGCCTTTTAAGCATGATTCGTATGTATCAAATGAACCGAGTTCAAATGATTCCAGAATTCCACATCGGTATAATTTGGTCATGCGTTTCTTACTTACATGGCCAAGACGACAATGCCACGTATAGGAGTCTATTTGATTATCTATTCGAGCACGTTTGTTGCTAACTTCGATATTGAAAACGTCACCGGATAAATCTAACGTGTAGATTGTAACGCTCACTTTTTTTTTCCCATAAAACGGCGTTACGTTAACATACTTGGGCATGTAGACATCATAAGGCAGCGGAATAACTTTAAGACTTACACATACATGCCCTACTACCATTCTTAACATAATGACATAGAAACTTGGCATATTAACTTTGTACTTAGCATCATATCATACTTAGCTTCATGTCATAGAGTTCCATAAGTCACCATTCAAACACATAAGTAGTAAAGATAAAGTTCTAGCATAAAACGAGAAAACATATTGTTTTCTTGGCCAAGTCACTACCACACACATGCATTCTTGCCCTCCTGCTGCTTCCTTACAGTCCCCTTGCATGATCTGCGGTATAAGGAAATAAGACTATAAGCACACAGGTTTAGTAAGACTCTTTCCTACTCACTAAAATCATTCATCACTTAATCATAAGCACATGAAACATAAACATAACTTAATGCTTGAACATAACTATGAATAAACTTACTTGGCATGATACATGACATAACCTGAACATAATTCAACCGTTCTTAACATGCATAATACATGGCATAAACATAACATATATTGAACATTCTTAACATGCATGATACATGACATAAACATAACATAAATTAAACATTCTTAACATGCGTGATACATGGCATAAACATAAATCTAAAGAAACATTCTTAACATACATGATACATGGCATAAAACCTAAACATAAACATAAACATAAACATAAAGCATGAACTAACCTGTATGGCATAAACATAAGCATACTTTCCATTATATCATAGGGCATCTTCTTAACATAATCATAAGCATAAATCGTTTACTATCATGCATATTTCTTGACATAAAACATAAGTATAAGACATGACTATCATGGTATAATGCAATACATGAATGCATGAGTCTAATGCATATACATTAGGATGTTTAACTTTTTAAAACATACTTTTAAATACTTAAACATCATCATATCATCATTGGGGGTCCCTGGCTTGTACCACATACATACATCATAAGCGCGCATCCCTAAGTAGATACGAGGTAGCGAGCCCCGACCTACTAGGGTAAGGACAGCATAGTCGGTAGTCCCAGAACTGGGGCGTTCTTAAGGTGCCCATCCCTGTTGCACAGCTTCGGTAGTGCCAGAACCGTGGACAGCATAGTCGGTAGTCCAGAACCGGGGCGTTCTTAAGGTGCCCATCCCTTGGACCCATACTTCGGTCCGGTACAAGCCCATTCATAAAGTAAAATACTTTACATGCTTTATCATTCATGAAACATGACATACATCTTCATTCATAAACATGGCATGCATTTTCGTTCATAAAACATGGCATGCGTAACGACCCGGCCCGTCTATCGGCCAATTTACCGGCCCATTTACCGGTCCTCAAAACCGTCGTACCATCGTACCGTCAACCATCGACCGTGCCGTTATTCATAAACATGGCATGCGTCTTTATTCATAAAACATAGCATGCACTTTCATTCATAAACATAACATGCATCTTCATTATAATCATAACCTGCATCTTTATTCATAGAATATGACCTACTTTCATAAACATCATTCTTATTCCTAGAGCTTGCATGATCATGGCATATAAGGTAAACATTGCATTACATTCATTGAGCATGACATATTTGCATAGACATTTATCCTAATCCATAGAACTTGCATGATCATGATACATAAGGTAAACATTGCACTTCATACATACGCATGGGATCTATCTCAAGCATGCATAGGTAGGACTTCCATAAACATACCATCTATCATCAAAGTACATGGCATAGGACATAAGACATTCATAAATAAACCCTATTATGCATGGCATCCAATCATAAACATACAAACATAAAACATGGTGCTTAAGGTTAGGGTTATAGGTAACTTAATTTCTACCACATGCTTGAACCTTGATACATACATATATATACTTCATGGTAAAGCATAA
The DNA here is from genome assembly GCA_024364735.1 of Boesenbergia rotunda. Classification (NCBI taxonomy): domain Eukaryota; kingdom Viridiplantae; phylum Streptophyta; class Magnoliopsida; order Zingiberales; family Zingiberaceae; genus Boesenbergia; species Boesenbergia rotunda. The sequence continues at coordinate 46,226 of JAGFNQ010000284.1, read as the reverse complement.
ATCATCATTCTTCAAACCCTAACTCCATCCAAACCCTACATTCCTTTGCTTGGCCGAAACCTATAGGGATGGGTTCCATCATTCAATTAACATGTAAGATAGCATAAGGTAAAGAACCAACCATACATTACTTATAAGACCATGGGAAGCCATTAGGGCTCATAATTAGGGCTAACCCTAACCTTTAGCCCCTCTTCACAAGGCTGGCCGAAACCCTCCAAGTCATAAGTACATGGAAAAATTCCATGAAAACCCCAATCAAACATTAAACACCAAACATACTCTACCATAAAGCCATTTGGACCCTTGCTCGAAGGAAGCCCTAACTTTTAGCCCTAGATCCCTACTTGGCCGAAAGTTATAGGATCCTAAAGCCTTGTGAAAATTCACATAAGTCTCCCTCAATCTCCCTTATAGCATGATAATACATAAAACACATACTTGAAGTTTTAGACCCAACCCTACCCATGGGTTCTTGAAGTTGGCCGAAACCCTAGGAGGTCCTAGGGTACCCCAAAATTTCTCCAAATCTCATTTTAACTTATATTCATCATGGAAAAACATTAGAAAGCATGAGAAATATTTTTAACATCATTTTGGACCCAAAAACTCCAAGGCCCGAAAGTCATAGGGTCACACCTCATGGTTTCTTCAATATAAATCCCAAAACCAACTTTATATCATGCTAAAAATTATAAAGGAACTATTATACCACAGGTGAGGGAGTCTTACCTTGGTTGATCTTGATTTTTAGACCTTAAAAGTGAAGGAAATTGCAAATCCCTTGGACACTTGAACCCCCTTGCCCTTGTAGCCTTGGAAAACCTTTAGATCTTGGTGATGAGACCTTCTTGTGGAGCTTTTCCAAGGGAGGACCTCTCTTGTGGTGTTCGGCTAGAATGAGGAAGGAGGAGGAGAGAAAATGCAATTGATGGAAGGAAGAAGGTAACTCCCAAACCCCCCCCCTCTTTATAACCCATTAAGGAGGTAAATGAAGAGTCTCTTCATGACCCTTCATCTTCTTCTAAGCCTTAACCAATATCCACTTCATTTCCTCATAGCACTCCCTTGCTAGGTGAATTGGTTAAAGCATACATGGTTGTACAAGAGGTCCAAGGTTCAATCCTTGGTCCATGCACATTATTTTCCATTTTATTTTATTTTATTTTTTCTTATTATTCGAAAATCCCCTAAAAATCCCCCCATAATTATGTTAATATTTCCCATTAAAATCCCTTTATATTTCTATAAATTTTTACCTAAAATTCACCAATAATCATGGTACTAGAAAGCCCATATAAGGCCCATTAGTGCCCATTTCCTCAATTTAAATGGAAAAGGCATGGATTTCTAGGCTAAAATTCGTGTTAATACTTCTAGGTTCCTCGGAAAATTATCTAGACATGTTTAATATTTTAAAGAAATATTAAGAAAATTTTCCAGGTCGTTACATAGATACCATTGTATAAAGTTCCGGTCCCATAAAGAACACCATTTAAAGTTATGTAACAGCAATTGTTACTAAAAGTTAAATGATAACCCTTTTTATTCAAGCATGAAATAGATACAATGTTCTTTATTAACGAAGGAACAAAATAACAATTATCCAATTCTAAGACAAGTCCAGTAGGGAGCTTTAGCAAATATGTTCCGATGGCAACAGCAGCAATCATTGCTCCATTTCTAACTCGCAAATTTGCTTCTCCCTTGACGAGTCTTCTTCTATTCCTTAGCCCCTGTATGTCATTACATATATGTGAGCTACACCCAGTATCAAGTACCCAGGTGTCCGAGGAAATAGAGTGACATTCAATAACGAAGATACCTGAAGAGGATGGGGCATCGGATGCCTTCTTCTTCAAGGACTCAAGATAAACCTTGCAGTTTCTTCGCCAGTGACCCTCCTTGCCACAGTGATGGCAAGTGCCTTTTGGTGCCTTTTCAGTCTTTTTGGCCTTTTTCTTCTTTCCCTTATTCTGTTCTTTGGGCTTCCTCTTAGAGCCTTTCTTTGAGGAACCAACTAACAGTACCGTCTTCTGATCCTGCTTTACAGAAGGCTTTACAGTCTTCATCAGGTTGAGCAACTCAGGAATGGTAGTCTCCAGCTTGTTCATCCGATAGTTCATCACAAATTGTGAGTAACTCTTGGGCAAACAATGCAGAATTAAGTCAAGACTTAGTTCGTGATCCATTGCAAATCCGAGTGTGCCTAGTCGCTCAATGTACCCCAACATCTTCAACACAAACTATGAGACAGAAGTGCCTTCCTGCATCTTAGGGGTGAAGAGGAGTCTGGAGACCTCGAACCTTTCGGATCTCGCCTGCTCGTCAAACAGCTCATGAAGATGGAAGATGATGGTATGAGCATCCATATGCTCATGCTGCTTTTGCAGCTCAGGTACCATAGCGGCCAGCATGATGCAACTAGCAAGTTCAGAATCGACCACATGTTTCTGATAGGCCACTAACTGGTCTGGAGTTGCATCTTCTGGAGGATGGTTGGGAAGTTGTTCTTCAAGGACATAAGCAAGCTTTTCTGCCTTGAGGACTATCCTCAGGTTTCGAAGCCAGTCCATGAAGTTTGGCCAAGTCAGCTTATTGGTGTCCAAAATGAATGCAAATTCAGAGAAGACATGATCAAGTGATTATCCTAGAAATACAAATTAAGCTTATGTGAGAAGAATGATAAAGAATGCATCAATATACATTAATTAAATCCTATTTATTTTTCGAATTGAATAACCCTTTTATCAATTCGGGAGATCGTAGGAACATCTCCAAATAGGTTGATATCCAACCATAGATAAGAACAACCATGGCTAGAGTCCATCAAGTTATTCTTAGCTATGAAGGTAGGTAATTATACCGATTACATATTATACATATGTAACTATCACATTATGCTATTAACTAATTGAATGTTTGCATAAATCATTGGGTTGTTAACTCATTAACAAGTATGCAACAATATACATAGCACCCAACTGCACCTCTCTTTACATCGACCTTGGCTGTGACACAACAAATCGATGCTCTAAGCTTAAGGCTGACCCATTAATCAAGAAATAATTTTAATATGGTTGGAGCTCATTCAACCGTTTAGTCAGGCTTGGATGTGTCCAACAACCAAAACTAAGGATTGACCTCTGACTCCAACTATATTAATCATAAACTAATTCCATGGTTTGAACATGTTGAGGTTCAAGCCGGGCATGGATGTGTCCATCAACCCAAACGAGAAATAAAACTCCGGTTCTAAACATATTAATGGAAGGTGTTGGCCTTAATATTTTGTAAGGGGTTTTGGGTCTCATCCTTTTCCTTTTAAGCACATTCATGACATATGATTATGTCATGTTCTAACGATTTCCTTAATAGAGAATGTATGTGACTTAATTTATCAAGGCTCATTAATTGAATTAGGAACCGGATTTCCTAATTCTAATTTCATACTTTATTCAAGGAATTGTTTTGGGAAACAATTTCCTAAATTGTCATAATCAATCTCGAAAATAATATGTTTAAGACTTTGATTTCTCTAAATCAAATCTTATTAAATTAAGAGACATATTCCCTTAATTCAACCACATATTATTTACATGAAAATCTTATTTAAGGAAATAAACTCTATAGAAATAATTTCCCTAATTAATTTTGGAGACAACAATATGTAAGAGCATCACCTTATAAATCAAATAAGGAAATTATCGTTTGAGAATCACCTAAAAAATTTTCAAGATTTGATCACATATTTTATTTATGGATAATTAATTACAACAAATTATTTACATTGGGTGACTCCCCGAGGCACTCCCCAAAGAAAAAAAAATTGTTATAAATCTAATTTGGCCTGCTCCCCGAGGCATAACCAAATTAAACTTCACAATTAAAGAACTTGTTAATAATATAATTTGGATGGCTCCCCGAGGCCTACCCAAATCAATTTTAACAATTCATATTCAAAATTGGAAATTAAATTATAACAACTAACTTTAATTTGGGTGGCTCCCCGAAGCACTCCCCAAAGTAAAGAATTTTGTTAATAATTTAAAAACCAATTTGAAATTAATTGTCAATTAATGTTTCAATAAAATGTCTAGACTTTCATGAAAAGAAAGTGCCCAAAATTACGAGCTTTCCATAAATAGAAAGTTTCCAAAATTAAAAAGGTTTTCAGAATTATTGTAAGTTTTTGGTACAAAGAAAACTTACGTATTTCCAAAATTGGAAAATTTTCAAAATTAGGAAATTTCCAAAATTGGAAAGTTTCCAAAAATGGAAAGTTTTCACAATTATCATAAAATTTCAGAAACATAGATATTTCAAAAGTTTACGAAATTTCATGAGGATTTCCAAACTTTGAAATTCCTAAATCTAAAATTTACCATAATTGGAAAGTTTCCATAATTGGAAAATTTTCTAAAATTGAGATCATGACAAAGTTTTCCGCAAAACAATTATATGATTATGTCGAACACTAACCGGCTCTGATACCACTGTTGGGACCGGGTGCATGCCGACGCGGACACGTATTGTAATTGTTACATAATTACATGCAGTGGAAACAAAAGCATGAATAATTTCCTAAATTATTCTAACACATATCCTAAGCATGCAATGTGTTCAGATAATCGTAATATAAAATTTTTGCAGAAAAAGGAAATTACTCTACGAATTACCTTGCGTAACTTGGAAGAAGGGACGAGATCCAACCGTTAGCGTCCCTTGAAAGCTCCGCCTCTATTCGTATCCACGCCGAGTATCGACGGGATGACTTCGCTAAGCCACGAGCTTCGTGTTCACGAGAACTACTAGATTCTCCGTGAACACGACGAAAACCGAGAGAGTAATCAAATCGAAAGACTCACCACCAAGGTTGGCCGAAGAGGAAGATCGTCGCAAGGAAGAACTTCGTCGCCTTGATGCTTCTCCTTCTGCTCATGGTAAGAAGAAAGAAGGAAGGCCTATGGCCGGCCAAGAGAGAGGGAGAGAAGAAGAGGAGAGAGCCCAAGCAATTCTTGGATGGATCCTCTTCCATGGCACCCCATGGGTACTTTATATAGGGAGAGGTTTCTTAATTCCCAAGCAAATCTCTCATTGATTATGGAATAATTTCTCAATCAATCCATAATCAAGGCTCTCATGATCAAGCTTCTTCTTCTTGATTATGGAATAATTTCTCAATCAATCTATAATCAAGGCTCTCTTTCTTTTGGCATGATTATATAAAACAAACCAACCATTGGTTCATTATATAAAAATTTATAAAACAAACCAACCATTGGTTCATTATATAAATTTTATTAAACAAACCAACTCATGGTTCATTATATAAAAATTTATATATATAAAATCTATATAACCTTTTATAAAATAAACCAACCTTTAGTCTATTTTATAAAACAAACTAAAATAGCCTTATCCTCTTATGGTGGTGGCCGGCCATGACAAGAAGAGAGGAGGCCCCCTCCTTGGCCGGCCCATCAAGCCCCAATTGGATCAACTCCCTTAATGAATTAAACTTATTTAATTGACCCATTAAGTCTTTAAAAGACTTAGCCATTCTATGCTTCCGATGCGTCTGAAATAAATTTAGTTTTGACTATTGTTTGGACTTACCAAAAATAGTCTATCTCGATTGGAGAATCCAATTCTCAACTCGTTTTAAATCCTTCGAATTACTCGTTATGCGTGTGACCAAATAGGCTTTCAATTTATGTTGGTCGTCCATAATTAACTAATTAATTATAGAACGATCATGAGTGACACCTAGTAGTATATCATGATCCCCAATTAATTGAAAGATCAACGGTTGACCTCAGAAATGATTCTGAACCCTTCAGCAACTATAATGAATCGTGCCCATTCCCTTCAGCATCTTATACCCACTTGGTTCAGGACATGGTCTATGTGTGTCAGTCCCCACTATGCTGACTACGTCACACCTAGCCCAAGTAACGTTTCCTCGTCCTATGGATTCTAATTACTCTCATGTATTTAAGAGATTCATACTCTAAACATGTCATGCTCTAGCCAGAGGCTTCGAGTAACAATCCGATGATAGGCCTCAGGTATACATCTCCTCGCAAGGAGTGGTGAATCCTTTGTAGGCTGTTCAATCATCTTCGGGCACTTCGGCTTATACCCAATCATCCTGGGTCCACACCTCCTTGGAGATGCTTTCTTATGATGTCAAAGTTATAAGTCTCCATGACCAAGATGACTTGAACACCACAAGTCAAAGGAACATCGCACTTAAGCTGCAGTAAGAACTTCACTGACATATCTATATATAGACTACCATATGAAGTTTTACAGCCAGTCACTCTAATGAACTAGTTCCCTTAACTAGCATTCATGTTTATCTCCGGACATCTCAATGTCACCAGCCAGTGAGAATCAGCTGATTAGAGAATAACCCATGCTAGTCTCAACAGAATTGATAGTGTCCATATTTATCAATTCATCGACTAGGGACAATTTCAATACTTCACAATTACACATGTAGAGATAATCACTAGTTGTGAATTCATCACAAATTCTCTCATGCTGTGAATTGTATTGCGGACATTCAGTAAATGAGCTTAAGATCTTAATCAAATAATCATGTATACTCAAATAGTGAATATTCATTTATTAAAATAAATGATTTCAATCATAAGGCGATTGCCTTAGGACACTTCTCTCATATCACTAACACTCTTGGCCTACAAAATTAACCTTCTTAACCTTGGACACCTTGTCCTTGGTCAAGTCACTCTTTCTACCTTTTGATGACACCATCTTACCATCCTTAGACTTACCCTCCTTGACATTATATGCTTCCCCAGCATATTTCTTTTCATTTTTCTTGGAGGTCTTAGACCGGTATCCCAAACCCGATCTATCATAGTTGGGTTTTAAACTACCCAACACCATGTCTAAGCCCTTAGATCCAACCATGAATCTTTCTAGGGCCTTTTCTAATGTATCAAACCTTGCCCTCAAGGATTGATTTTTTCCTTTCTAGAGTTCTAACCCTAGAACCCATATGTCCACCTTGGACATTCCTAGGCCTAACCTCCTTTCTCGGCACATTCCTTCCCTTCTTGGGATTAGTGTCATGATCCTTAGATACAAAGGTCCTAGGTCTTTCATGATGTATGTTTTTCTTAGATTTTTGGTCCACCTTGTTACTCCTAGTCCTATTGTTGTATCTAAATCCAAAATTGTGCATAAGTAAATAATTTTCATTGATTTTAGCGTGCATGGATGAATGATTTGTCCTATTTGTAACATTCATGGAGGAACTAGAATTTAAGTTGTATTTAAATCTAGAGGTAGGGATTACCTCCCTTACCCTTGTAGTTCCTCCTTGATGTGATCTTTGCTTCTTCTTTTACTCCTTTTCCCATCTTCTCAGATGCTCCATTTTCTTTATTCTCCTTTTCTAGGGCACTTGGTGTGGTAGTGCCCTAGCTCTCTACACGTGAAGTATTGGATTTTCTTTTTCTTTTCTTGGGCTCCTTCATTCCTACAACTCATGTTAGATTTAAAAGAACTTGAAATGAGTGTAGATTTTACCTCCTTTTTACCTTTCGGGCACTTGTCCTTGTAGTGCCCCTTTTTATTACACCCAAAGCATGTGATATGGTCCTTGGCTCTTGCTTTGGTGGAGGTTGGAGCTTCTTCTTCAACCTTTGATGATGTGGATGCCTCCTCTTGATCCGGTATAAACGAAGGTCTCTCCTCCCCCTAAATCCTTGAAATCGATACCTCCTCTTCTTCTCTTGAGGAGGTTGATGATCTTTCACTTAATTCTTCATCACTTGTAGATACTTCCTTTTCTTCTTCTTCTTCTTGACTCATTTGACTTTTCTCCTTGGGCTCTTGAACTTGTGTAGGACCTTCATGATATTCTTTCAATTTGCTCCACAATTCACATGCATTTTGATATGCCCCTACACAACTCAAAATTTTGTTAGGCACAATATCAATCAATATACTCATTACCTTTTCATTTGCCCTTGCTTGTTCTTGTTGCTCTTGATTCCAATACCTAGGCCTAAGCCTCTTCCCGTGCTTATCCTTTGGAACCTCGAAGGGCTCTTCAAGCGCGATTCGATGGACCCACTCCATCCCGAACCATGCCTCCATTCTCACTTTCCAATATCCAAAATTCTCATGGTCGTGCGCTGGCGGAGTGTAGATGTCGTCCCCAAATTTGTCTTCCATATTTTTCTCCCTCTAGCATGTGCTCCCTCGGCAGTTAGTCCGATCAAGAGTGGTCCTTCGCTCTGATACCAACTAATGGATCGACTTGGTGTGCTAGACGATGGGGGTGAATAGCACTTCTTGAACCCCTTCCTTCCTACACGGTTAGTTGCACAGCAGAATATACAATAAAACAATAACAAAATCACTAACCAATGCTAACACGGACGATTTACTTGGTATCCACCCCGGACGGGTGTCTAATCCAAGAATCCGTCGGTGGATCACTCCCCGGATAACCTCCGGCTAGTCCTTGTCACTCCTTGTGGGTGGAAAAACCTCGCCATAGCACCTTGACACGATCTGGACTCAAGAGACTACTAACAAGCCTTAACCAAGCTTGTTTCGTCAAGGAGCTCAACCACCATGAAGTCCGCTATAAATAGGACTCGGGATGAAACCCTCGCCACCAGTCGACTGCCCCCAGGGCAGTCGACTGGTGCCACTGAAATTCGACCGTTGCACCCCCAACGTTTGAATTCTCAGCCAACTCACCAGCCACCTACCAGTCGACTGCTCCCAGAGCAGTCAACTGGTCCCTAGCTAAACCCTTCCCGAGTACAATCACACTGCACTCGTACCCTCACGACTCGACTGACTCCTCCTCCGCAGCCTCGACTGTTGCCTTCGCGCCCTCTTCATCTTCAGCTCCCATCCCTCGGATGTACGCAAGCCTCCAGCTTGCCTCCATGCCATCCTTCACGTATGCCTCGAAGTCCACGCCCATCAGCTCATCGTCCCTGCTCTCCAAAGTCCTTCGGGTGCACATAAGCCTCCAGCTTATCTCCATGCCACCCTTCACCATACCTGTACAACCTGTACACTCAACATACACATATGAGATAACAAGGGTAAACCTAACTTAAACCCTTTGCCCAAACATCAAAACACTTGGTCACTCCAGACCACAGATTGCCTCAATAGCTGATACCCTTGGTCTTCCTGAAAGTCGCCCAATTCCGGGGAGGGAGGTAGGTCTTCCCGCCATCCAGTCAGGCATAAATGGTGCTCATGGAGTCTAATAAAAAGGAATCGCTCTTTCCATCCCTTGTGTGAAGAAGGGAGACCACTTATGAATCTGTGGCTAGATTGAGCGGTGAAGCTAAAAGCCCCTCTAGACTCGAGGCTCGAAAGAAATAAATAATGAAAATAATGAGGGGTTAAGGGTATCACAAACAGCATAAATAGAAAGAATGCCCCGCTCATCTGAGAAAAGGCATTCGGAGCCATCTGATGGAGGGGAAGGTCAAAGTATTGAGATATGACCATGAAGAAAGGGAAGATTGGAAAGCGGAGACTGAATTCTACTTGGCTTAGGAAGAAGGTGTAAAACCCTAAAGGAGGTTCTACGGGAGATTGATCAAGCCTAGGTACTCTAACTTCAAAATATGTTGGGATCCCATAGGTTTCATAGGCGGCCTGCAAGATTCCGGGCTTAATCCTTGAGGAGGTGGTCTCGTACCATTCCGGCTGATAGGCCTGTTCTTTCAGTCTCCCCTTGGTTTTCCCCTTCCTACTCTTTCCTTTCTTTCCCTCTGTCTTTCACTCTTGCCCATTACTCAAAGGAGAGGTGTGGATGGTTGAAGAGGAGGAAGATGTCTTAGTAAAACTTACACTAAAAGAAATTTTAGCGAAAGGAAGCAGAAATAGTGAGCTCTGATGGTCAGCAGTGCAAGAAGGCAGATGGCCATCTTCGTTTCCCCTTTTATAAAGCTAACATCTGCGATGCAGGATGGATGTCAGATGTATGGAGGAGAGTTAGCCGTGGATCTCGAAGCGTGTGGCTCATTATAGCCGTCAGTTGGTATGCCTTGATTAAGCACCTCTAGAGAAGGGCGCCCTGAGGAGACCTTGCCACGTGGCATCAGAAAAGATTTCTTATCATTAAGATGCCCCATATGCTCTTAATGAGTGATTGATAGTCATCATCGCAGGGCATTGGAATTCATGAAACTCTTGGGAACAATTTTAACGATTACATCGGGTCCTGGAGTGAATGTTTAGATTTCTAGGATCCATAAAGTCATTAAAGAATGAAAAATGTTAATTGCACATTCTATCTACACTTTGCTCTCTCGACATGCCACAAGTCCAATCAGTCAGACAAACTCCCTTTGATTAGACTTGAAGGGGGGACATGTGATCGGGATGAGCAACCTAAGGTGAACACGTGGCGCGAGAAGGTTGTGTGCCATGGCTAGGGGGGAGAGGCGCTTGAGAGAGTTCCCAAGTCCAGCTCGGGAGGAAAATGCCCGGGACGCACTCGGGAGAAAAAGGCCCGAGGTCAGCTCCGTCAAAGACACCCGAGACTAGCTCGGGGGGTTCCCGAGATCGCCTCGAGAGAGGTGGTCCCGGTACTGGCTCAGGTACCGAGAGCTCCTGATGTAAACTTAGGGAGCGAAGCCTGAGACCAACTCGGGAGAAAAAGGATGGAGGAGTTTGTTGATTAACAACGATAATGGTACACTTACAGGTGGCAGCCGTTTTAAGTGTCCTCTCCCTGAATAAGGATATTGGCCGACGATTATGACCCTCAATGCATGATTTAATGCATGCAGCAGCCGTTACAAGTGGCCCTGGTGAATGATAGCAGGTAAGTAACCACTAATTATGAGGCGTGGGAATAGGGGAGGTGGTTATGGTAACGTGAGAGCATTCGAAAGTAGGAGATAGAGACTGTATAAGGTGCTTAGGCATCTAGGTAAAGGAGGATTTTTTCTAAACTCTAGTATTCTTATTCTTCTTGCTCCTGCTCTATCCTAAACAATTTTTGACTTGAGCATCAGAGAGGGCTCCACTAGAACTCCTTCCGGTATACCTCCTTAACGCTCGTATTAATCTTGCAAGCACAAATTGTAGGGTATGGCTTGGCGAGTTTCCTTAGCGAATAACTGGTTGATCCGAGAGATCTCTCCATGTCTACGGATTAAAAATTAATCTGAGTGGAGACCTGTGTCTCATCGACCGTCTTGTGTCGTATCGAACGATCCAAATTACAACTTAGCCAATTACCAAAATCGGCCTTGTAATTTGCTCGACCGTTCGACCGCGGAAAAGGCGACGAGTTATCGCCGACTTTTGTATTTATGGTCGGGGTCCAGTTAACAATTTATTCATTAAGATTTGGAATCAAAATAATAAATTATTAAACAAAATGATGAGATGAACAAGAGAAGCACATAATCGACATAAGGTTAATCAAATGAGCACAGGGAAAGATATACCTTCCCGATCACCTCACAGTCATCTACCTTATGTCCCTCCCTTCGTGGACGTCGTGTGGGCGATGATCTACCGTGAACCGAGATCACTGAGGCCTCCAAAAGAGCTCTTATTCTCACCTTGGCCGAAAAAGCAAAACCCCAAACTAGGGTTTCCCTAGCCGCTGGCCCTTCTCTCCTCTCCCTTTACGCCGCCGACCGCAGGAGCCGCCTACAGCCCTCTGGACCAGCAGCCCACCTCGAGAGGAAGGAGAAGAAGAAGAAGAAGAAGGAAATAAAGAACCTTCTTCCTTACCCAAAATGGCCGAAACCCTCCTCCTCCTTCTCCCTTGCGGCACCGCCGCAACCTCCACTTGCGCCGCCCTCCACCGCCCGCCGGCCACTCCTCTCTCACCGCCGATCACCACAAAAGGGAGAGGGCACCTCTCCCTTGTCTTTGCAGTCCTTGGCCGAGAGATGGTGGTGGGAGGAGGAAGAAAAGAAGAGGAGGAAACTCCTCTTCCTTGTGCCAGCCACAAGCCCTAGGAGACAGACAGAAGAGAGAGATGAGAGGAGAGATGCTTAGGGTATCAACTCTTGAATTAAGCCTTGGTTTCTTGATCTCATAGGGTTATTTATAGGGCTACGGAAGGGACCAAGAGGAGGAGTTGGTTCTTGTCTGACTAACGGATATAAACCCGATCCATTAATTAAGATCCATTCCACTAAAGGATCTTAATTAAACTTCCTCACCAACCCCCATATTTTCATATGAGCTCCACATATTATGAGTCGCCCATCCCCCCATGTTTAAGATCTCGAATGCCCTTTGATTAGTACTACTCAACCTTATCGTCGTGCCAGATCAAATCCACCTGCAGGGATTAGCACGATGAATCTATTGAGCTCATTAAGGGGGCATCATCATCCGGACTAACCAGGACATGGATTTCGTCAATAATCAATGGCACATCATATTATTAATATTATCTCCCAACTTCCCGGACCTATTGATCTAACAGAATAGATCTCGCCCTTTGGTAAATCAAAGAAATAATAATTAACAATATATGCACGTTATTATTTCGGGATTAAGGGATCGTACTCGATAATATAAACTGAGGTCCTATCTAATTATTGAGTCAGTACAAATTGGATAACCTCAGGTATTGGTCCTTCTCAATGTACTCAAAGCACACTAGTGTAATTCTATGGTCAAGACCAACCATACCTAATTACACTACAACCATCCTGATGGATTGTCCAATTCCATCTCGATTGTGAGCCTCTACTTATACTAGGCAGGGAACTGATAACACGATCTTCCGTGTGTCACCACACACCATGGTATCTACAATGCTTCGTATTGGACTTCATGCATGTACTAATGTAAGCAGGCACCTAGTGTAGTTGTAATTCTCTTTTCATAATAAAGATGTTCATATATAAAAGTCATGTCTTTCAGTATACACATCTTACAATCTTCCACTTATAATTAAAGACACTGCTGTACTCCCACTGTCATACATCTGACTCCCATATCCTCCACATGCCGATCAAAAGCTCTAGCTGGAAGAGCTTTAGTGAAAGGATCTGCCAGGTTGTCCTCTGATGCAATCTTGGCGACAACCACTTCTCCTCGCTTTATGATTTCTTGTAACAGGTGGTACTTGCGCTCTATGTGTTTACTCACCTTATGCGCTCGTGGTTCCTGTTGGGGCAATCAGCCCTGAGATGATTTGGAGGATCATGGGGTTTTGATGTGTGCGATCAATATGGTTAAGTTAGAGTTTATTGTGGACTAATATGTGTACATGAGTGTGAAGGTGTACAGGTACACATGGACTTAGTTGATGTCTTCAGGTGAAGGATGGAATGGAGGCAAGCTGGAGGCTTGCGTGCACATCCGAGGGACCGTGGATAGTAGGGACGATGAGCTGAGGGACGCGGACTTTGAGGCGTACGTAAAGGGTGGCATGGAGGCAAGCTGGAGGCTTGCGTGCGCATCCGAGGGACGAGGGCTGATGATGAAGAGGGAGTAAAGGCAACAGTCGAGACTACTGTTGAAGAGTCGACCAGGTTGTGAGGGTCTTAGTGTGAGTCGTTGTACTCGGAAACTAAGTCGGGAGGGTTCGAGTGCGGAGTGAAATGTACTCGGGAGTGTAACCCTAGACTTAGGTTCGGAACAGTCGACTGCTCTAGGAGCAGTCGACTGGTGTCGACTGGGATAGCTGGCAAAATTTGAACGTTGTACGACAACGGTCGAATCTGAGTGGGACCAGTCGACTGCCCCAAGGTGCAATCGACTGGTAGCGGCTGTTTTAGATTCGAGCCCTATTTAAAGGGGCTCATTTCATGCTTTCTTTTCATGACGAAACAAGCTTGGTTAAGGCTTGTTAGTAGTCTATTGTACCCAGATAGTGTCCAAAGTGTTGTGGTGAGGTTTCTCCACCCACAAGGAGCGACGAGGGCTAGCCGGAGGTTATCCGGGGATTGATCCACCGACGGATTCTTGGATTAGTCACCCGTCCGAGGTGGATACCAATTAAATTGGATTTGTTAGCGTTGTTTATCATTGTTAGTTTTATTTTGTTTGTATTTCCGCTGCGCAACTAACAACGTAGGTACAAGAAGAATTCATGAAACGCTATTCACCCCTTCTCTAGCGTACGGAATCGATCCTACAGCTCCTTCGAGTTTGCAACTGCACCACTGTTATCATATAAGATTGTGATAGATCTGGGCAAACTAGGAATCACATCCAAGTCCATGATGAAGTTTCGTAGCCACACAGATTCCTTGGCTACCTCTGAGGCTGCCACATATTCAGCTTCCATGGTGGAGTCTGCCACGCACTTCTGCTTGACACTCCTCCATACAATGGCTCCACCTCCTAAAGTAAACACAACCCCGAGGTAGACTTACTCTTGTCCCTATCTGACTGGAAATCTGAGTCTGTATAACCCACAGGGACTAAATGATCTGCCCAGTAAACCAGCATATAATCCCTAGTCCGTCTTAGGTATTTCAATATATGCTTTACGACAGTCCAATGTCCCTCACCAGGGTTACTCTGATATCTGCTAACCATGCCCACGGCAAAACAGATATCAGGTCTCGTACACAACATAGCATACATGAGGCTTCCTACTGCCGAAGCATAAGGAATCGCCTTCATTTTCTCGATCTCCTTTGATGTTTTCGGGCACATCTCCTTGGATAGAGGAACTCCATACCTGAAGGGTAGGAAACCCTTCTTGGAGTTTTTCATGCTAAAACGAGACAAGACAATGTCAACATATGAAGCTTGGAATAAGCACAACATCCTTTTCTGGCGATCCCTTATAACCTTGATCCCAAGGATGTGTCCCGCTTCTCCTAAGTCCTTCATATCAAACTACTTTGATAGCCAGACCCTTACGTCTAATAACACTTTGACATTGTTGCCAATTAACAAAATGTTATCTATGTAAAGTACAAGAAACACCACGATGTTTCTGTCACATCTTTTATACACACATGACTCATCCGGGATTTGAGTAAATCCATATGACTGGATTACTTCATCAAAGCGGATGTTCCAAGACCTTGAAGCTTGCTTCAATCCATAGATGGATCGATTAAGCTTGCACACTAGATGCTCTTTGCCCTTTGCAATGAAACCTTCTGGTTGCTTCATGTAGATGGTCTCCTCAAGACTTCCGTTAAGGAAAGCTGTCCTAACATCCGTCTGCCATACCTCATAATCCATATGAGCCACAATAGATAAGAGAATCTGGATCAACTTAAGCATGGCTACCAGTGAAAAGGTCTCATCATAATTGATACCCTCTTTCTGAGTGTACCCTTTCGCAACAAGCCTTGCTTTGAAGGTCTCAACCTTCCCGTCTGATCCTCTCTTTCTCTTGTAGATCCACATGCATCCAATAGCTTTTACACCATTAATGGGTGGTTCTACTAGCTCCCAGACATGGTTAGAATCCATCGATTCTATCTCGGAGTTCATTGCCCATTGCTAAGAATCTGCATCCTTGTCTTGGAGGGCCTCGTCATAGGTCAAGGGATCCGGTTCATGTTTACCAAAGACAAAGTCTGAACACTCTCCCAAAAACATGAACCTTTCAGGCTGTCTCACAACCCTCCCATTGCGATGATGTACTACTTGTGTTTCCTCAGTGACACGCGGTGCAGTGACTTGTGGTGTGTCCTCTTGTACAATTGGTCCTGAGGTCGGAAACCTCCCCTCTTAACTCTTCAAGCACTAGTCTACTTTTTGGCTTATGGTTCATCACATAGTCCTCTTCCAAGAATCTGGCATTTGTGTTGACAATTACCTTCTGATCCTTAGGACTATAGAACAGACCACCCTTCGTTCCTCTAGAATAGCCTACGAACAGGCGTACCTCCGTACGAGATTCCAACTTATCAGTATCTCCCTTCAGAACATGTGCTGGACTACCCCAAATCTGAACATGTCCCAGACTAGGCTTGCGCCCAGTCCACAGTTCTATGGGACTATGAGGGACTGACTTAGATGGAACCAAGTTTAGTATGTACGCTGTCGTTTCCAGAGTGTATCCCCAGAACGAATTGGGTAAGTCTGAATAGCTCATCATTGACCTAACCATTCCCATAAGAGTCCTATTCCTTCTTTCTGCAACTCTGTTTTGTTGTGGTGTACCGGGTGCAGTTAGCTGGGACTGAATCCCAGCTTCTGATAGGTAGCTCCTAAACTCTCCAAAGAGGTACTCGCCACCACGATCTGATCGTAGTGTCTTGATACTTTTACCTCGATGTTTCTCCACATCAGCCTTGAATTCTTTGAACTCATCAAAGCATTCAGACTTGCGGCGCATCAGGTAAATGTACCCATACCTTGAATAATCGTCAATGAAGGTGACAAAATATTCAAAGCCACCTCTAGCCTGGATTGACATAGGACCACACAAATCAGAATGAATCAGTTCTAACACATCATTGCCCTATACCCCTTAGCCTTGAAAGGCCTTTTGGTCATCGTTCCTTCCAAGCAAGACTCACAGGTCGGGAGATCCTCCACCACCAATGAACCCAGGGGCCCATCGGCTATTAACCTCTGAATCCTACTAAGGTTAATATGACCAAGCCTAAGGTGCCAAAGATATGTCTGATTCATCTTAGAAGGCTCCTTTCTCTTTTTCAAGTTAGATGATAAGCTATTTACTTCAGTGTGCATCATGGGAGTTATTGGTGTTGGGGCAATCGGCCCTGAGATGATCTGGAGGATTATAGGGTTTTGATGTGTGTGGGCAATATGGTTAAGTTATGGTTTATTGTGTTCTCATATGTATACATGAGTGTGCAGGTGTATAGGTACACATGGAATTGGTTGATGTCTTCAGGTGAAGGATGGCATGGAGGTAAGCTGGAGGCTTGCGTGCGCATCCGAGGGACAGTCGATAGCAGGGACGATGAGCCGAGGGACACGAACTTCGAGGCATACGTGTAGGATGGCATGGAGGCAAGCTGGAGGCTTGTGTGCGCATCCGAGGAACGAGGGCCGAAGATGAAGAGGGTGTGAAGGCAATAGTCGAGGCTACTGGTGAAGTGTCAACCAGGTTGTGAGGGTCTGAGTATGAGTGTTTGTACTCAGGGGCTAAGCCGGGAGGATTTAAGTGCGGAGAGACATGTACTCGGGAGTGTAACCCTAAGCTTAGGTGTGTACCAGTCGACTGCCCCTGGGGCAGTCGACTGGTGTGTAGGCTGGAACAGGTTGGCAGATTCGAACGTTGTACTGTAACGGTCGAATCTGAGTGGGACCAGTCGATTGCCCTAGGGGCAGTCGACTGGTAGCGGTTGTTTCAGACTCGATCCTATTTAAAGGGGCTCATTTCAGACTACTATCTCTTGACGAAACTCGCTTGGGTAAAGTGAGTTAGTAGTCTTTTATGCCCAGATCTTGTCAAAGTGATTGTGGTGATGACAAGAAGGAGGAGAAGAAGAAAGGTGACAAGAAGAGGTCGAAGGGAAAGGAGAAGGGTGCTACCAACCTCAAGGTGACCTAGGATGATCCATCATCCTCAGAGGAGGAAGAAGAGCAAGTTTCACATTTTGCTCTCATGGCAATGGATCACTTAGAATCATCAGATGATGAAAGAAGTTCGAGCAGTGAAGATGAGAGCACCTCTTCATCATCATCCGAGTCAGAAGCATCGGTAAGTGAGGTATACCACTTACCCTCCTCTACTTTAGTTAAAATTATTTCTAGCACTAACATTGATTTAACTAAGGCTAGAAGTAAGATTAAGGAGCTAAAAGATGAAATTGTCATTCTTAGAGTAGAGTCTACAAAACTTAAGGAAGAATTACATGCTAGTTGTCTTACATTACATGATTCATGTTTTGAAATTGAAAATAGGGAACTAAGGAAAAAGGTAGAGGATCTCACAAAGGCACTTAGGAAATTTCAAGTAGGCTCTAGCAACGTAGATATGATAATTAATAGTCAAAGGGTCGTTCATAACAAGGTCAGATTAGGATATAGGCCAAAGACAAAGGAAATGACTTTTGTCTCACTCATGGGTAGGATTGGTGCATCTAGGAGACAAGGGGCTAAGGGAAACACCAAGAGCGCATGAGTACCTAAAAAAATTTTAAATGATGCTTGTGGATCAAAAATTTGGGTACCAAAAGTGTATGTTTTCCATGTTGTATAGGTGAAGGTGAAGGAGGCCTCAACCATATGAATAGTAGATAGTGGATGCTCAAGACATATGACCGGAGATGTGAGCAAGTTCACTACTATTAGCTACTTAAGAGAAGGGACGGTCTCCTTTGGAAATAGTGGAAAACTGAAAATTATTGGTAGGGGCACCATTAAGGTATCTCCCACAATTTCCATACATAAGGTACTTTTAATCAAAGACATGAAGTTTAATTTACTTAGTGTAAGTCAGTTATGTGATGCGGGGTATAGGGTTAAATTTCATGCTAGGAAGTGCCTAATAAGACAAAGTGAATCCGATAATGTCATATTAGAAGGGTATAGAGAGGCTAATTTGTATTATCTTGATCTTGCTTATGCTATTAACAATTTGGCTAAGTGTTTCATGTCTAAAGAAGAAAAAGGGTGGTTGTGGCACCGGAGGCTTGGACATGTCAACATGAGAAGCATTGCAAGAGTGGCCAAGGAAGAATTCGTGAAGGGGCTACCTATGATCAAGTATGAGAAGACAAAATTGTGTGATGCATGTCAAGAGGGTAAGCATTCAAAATCATCACACAAAGGTAAAACCCTAACAACTACTACTTTACCATTAGAACTTTTACACATTGATTTGTTTGATTGCCATAGTACTCCCTCACTAGTAGGGAGTAAATATTGTTTAGTTATAGTAGATGATTTCTCTAGGTTCACATGGGTTTTCTTTATGAAACATAAGGACGATACCTTAGAAATCTTTATAGGATTTAGTAAAAGGGTAGAGAATGAAAAATATCTCAAAATTAACCGAATTAGGAGTGACCACGGTGAGGAGTTCCAAAATTTAAATTTCTCATAATTTTGTGTAGAAAATGGATACAAGCATGAATTTTCATGCCCAAGGACTCCTCAACAAAATGGGGTAGTTGAGAGGAGAAACAGAGCCCTACAAGAAGCTGCTAGGACTATGCTTAATGCATATTCCCTTCCTAGCTACTTTTGGGCCGAAGCGGTTAACACTGCTTGTTACATTCAAAATAGGATTTTGGTACATAGGTTCCTAGGCACCCTTTGAGTTGTGGAATGGGAGAGTTCCACAAGTCCACTACTTTAGGGTCTTTGGATGTAAGGTCTATATTTTAAACACCAAAGATGACCTAAGGAAGTTTGAGTCAAAAGCCGATGAAGGAATCCTAGTTGGTTATTCATCCACTAGTAGGGGTTATAGAGTCTACAACAAAAGGTCAAAGGTGATTGAGGAGTCCTCAAATGTTAACTTTGATGAATCAACAAGTACCTACCCTAGAAAAGCCTCAATTGATAAGGATATAGAAGAAGCCCCCTTGCCCAAAGAATCGAAGACCTACATTTAGAGGGCAATGATCAAGGGGGAGTAAGAAGTACCCTAGAGGATGAGGAAGAAGTAGTCAATGAACCCATGACCTCTAGGCCCTTGAGACATCACCAAGATCATACTATCGACCAAATAGTGGGTGATGTCACTCAAGAAGTAAGGACTAGGTCCTATTTTAGAGACCAAACTAGTCAAATAGCCTTAATCTCTCAATTAGAACCTAAGTTTATTGATGAAGCTTTGGGAGATGTAGATTGGATCATAGCTATGCAAGAAGAGCTAAATCAATTTGAGAGAAGTGAGGTTTGGGAGTTGGTTCCTAGGCCCAATGCTTGCACCATTGTAACCACAAGATGGGTCTTTAGGAACAAACTAGATGACCAAGGCAAAATCACTAGGAACAAGGCTAGATTGGTAGCTAGGGGGTTTAACCAAGTTGAGGGATTGGATTATGATGAGACTTATGCCCCCATAGCTAGATTAGAGTTCATTAGAATTCTACTAGCCTATGCCGCTCACATGGGTTTCACACTTCACCAAATGGATGTGAAGTCGGCATTCCTTAATGGGATCGTTAAGGAAGAGGTCTATGTAGAACAACCCCCCGGGTCTGAGGACCCTAATTATCCAAGACACGTTTACAAATTGAGAAAAGCTTTATATGGATTGAAATAAGCTCCCCGGGCTTGGTATGAAAGGTTTTCTTCATTTCTAGTGTCTAAGGGATTTAGGAGAGGAACAATTGACCCTACTTGGTTCCTAAAATCTAAGGATAAGGACATATTTGTTGCCCAAGTGTATGTAGATGATATCATTTTTGGGTCAACAAATAATGACTTCCTACAAGAATTCATCAAATGTATGGAAGATGAATTTGAGATGAGTCTTGTAGGAGAGTTAACCTTCTTTCTAGGTCTTCAAATTAAGCAAACTAATGAAGGAACATATATTTTTCAAACTAAGTATGCTAAGGAAATGCTAAAGAAATTTGGCCTAGAAAATGCTAAGGTAGCATCTACCCCCATAGGAACGAATGTAAAAATGGATAGTGACCTTGAAGGGAAAATTGTAGACTCTAAGCAATATAGGAGCATGATTAGTAGCTTACTATACCTAACCGCTAGTAGACCTGATATACTTTTTGCGGTAGGTATGTGCGTAAGGTACCAATCTTGTGCCAAAGAGTCCCATTTGGTTGTAGTTAAGAGGATCCTAAGGTATGATAAAGGTACCCTCAATGTCGGTCTTTGGTATCCTAGAACCCCTAGTGTTGATCTTATTAGATACACCGACTCAGACTATGTGGGATGTAAGCTAGATAGGAAGAGTACTAGTGGAGGGTGTCAATTCCTTGGGTCTTCCTTAGTTAGTTGGAGTAGTAGGAAACAACCATGCGTTGCCCTATCAACAACGGAGGCGGAATATGTGGCAATGGGTGGGTGTGTTTCCCAACTTCTTTGGATTATGCACACTTTAGAAGATTATGAGTTACATTATTCCAAGCTCAAAGTCTTGTGTGATAATGTAAGTACAATCAATTTGACCAAAAATCTAGTTCACTACTCTAGGACAAAACACATTGAAGTGAAACATCACTTCATTAGGGACCATGTGGCAAGGGGAGACATAGAATTACACTATGTTGAATCAAAGTCAAATCTAGCCGACATTTTTACCAAGCCTCTTCCCGAATCGGAGTTTACATCCTTAAGAAGAGGCCTTGGAATGTGTTTTGTAGAAGTATAGGATGAACCTTCGGATATTACATGTAAAAAAAAAGTGTGTTTGATTCATTAGGGTGATACATTTGATTCACTTGTGCTTGTGGCATATTGTTGAATCATTAAAAGTATCAAAATATGAAAACTAGACCAACTATTGGGAAGGCAAGTGTTTAATCAATGGACACTTTGCCTAAAGAACATAGTTGGACATTTTAAATCTTTGAAAACCATTTTATGTTTTCTATGCTTTGCCATACTTTTAAAAGATATATGATTTCAAAATTAGGTTGTAATTTTGATACAAAACTTAGTTGTTTTCAAGGATTTTGAATTTTTACCAAAAGTCAAGCATGTTTGAAATTTTATATGGTCTAATATTTTTCCTTGATAGAGTATATCATTTCAAACATGTCTGCAAAATTTTATAATTTTTGGAATTTTCTTGATTTTTCTGGACATTTTTGAAATTCGACAGAAAAGTTGAAAATTCTGACTGATAGTGTATTAATCGACTGCCCCATGGGCAGTCGACTGGCACCCTGCTTTCAGATTCTGAAATTTTTTTCAGAAATCCAACTTTCTCTCATTTGATGTCTAGAGTTGAGTTGCTTGAGGCAATCATTTTGATGGTGTCAAAGGGGGAGAATGGGTGGTTTAAGTTAGAATTTTGACTTGAAATGGATGATTTAAGGTATTTTGTCTAACTCAGACCTTGGATGATTAAAAAATGGGAGAAGACATCGATTAAGGGGGAGGTTACCTCTTAGGTTTTGATATATTTTATATTTTTAATGTTGTTTAGTGTTACGTTGGACTTGAAACTTAACTTGGATCATGAGTAGAGTTGAAAATGGGAAAAGACATGGATTAAGGGGGAGGATACCTCTTAGGTTTTTGATATGTCTTATGCTTTTCAATTTCTACTACTTTTATTGTTATTAGTGACTGGTATTTTATCCCTAAACTTAAATATATTGCCACACATCAAAAAGGGGGAGATTGTTGAGGCAATCGGCCCTAGAATGATTGGAAGATCATGGTTTTGATGTGTGTGTGTGAATATGTTTAAGGTTATGTGTGATTGAGTTTGCAGGACTTGGAGAATCACACATGGTGAACATATCCGAGGGACAAGAGCCGAGGGAGGAGGACTCCAAGGGCAAGTCGGGAAGTGGACTTCAAGGGCACACGTGAAGGATGGCAAGGAGGCAAGCCAAGAAAAGGCTTGTGTGCGCATCCGAGGGATGAGAGCCAGAGGAAGATAACTTCAAGGGGCAAGCCAAAGGAGTGGACCTGAAGGCACACGTGAAGGGGAAGGTTCAGAGTGGCTGAAATTGAGCTGAGAGGTAGGGCAGTCGACTGGCCAGAGGGCAGTCGACTGCCAAAACTCACAGAGAGTTTTTAGCCTCAGACCAGTCGACTGCCCCAGGGGCAGTCGACTGGTAACACCCCAAAACTAGCTGTTGGCTAGCCGTTGGCTAGCAATTAATGCTAGACCAGTCGACTGTCCTAGGGGCAATCGACAGGTGCGGGGATGGACAGACTGCGAGTTTGTCCTGTTCTCTTATAAAAAAAAGGACCTTTTTGCACGTGAAACGGTACGATTTCGTACGGTAACGAAGTGCTGCTCGTGCAAAAAGTCTTCTCATCTTCCTCTCTCTTCAATCACTATATTCTGTAAAGAGGAAGATAACACCGCTGTAAAGGTTTCTCCACTTGAATGAGATTTTTCTTAGTGGAGGTGGAGTACGTGTGTGGATCCTTGGATTAGTCACCCATTTGGGTGGATACCAAGTAAATTCCGATTGTTAGCATTGTTTTTATTATCCTTTGCATATTATTGTTTCCGCTGCGCTAACAATCCTGTAGAGAATTCGACGAAGTGCTATTGACCCCCCCTCTAGCATGCTATTCGATCTATCATTTACATCATTGATCCTATACTCCACAAACGAGTGTACATGAAATCTAGATCAACTGTAAATAAAAAACTCGACTAACACTACTAGAAAAAATGCATTCAACAACAGTGAATCACTGTTGTCGTATGCCAAATACCACTGTTGTTAAAGGCCATGTTATTAAAAGGGGGGTCTACGACAACAGTGAATCACTGTTGTCGTTTTGGTCTACGACAACAGTTTGACAACAGTTTTCCACTGTTGTCGTATATCACATTCGACAACATTTTCACAACAGTTTTTCACTGTTGTCTTTTATTATATTCGACAACAGTTTTATAACCGTTGTCGTATATCAATAACAACAGTTTATCACCGTTGTCGTATGCCATATTCACCGTTGTCTTTTATTATATTCGACAACAGTTTTATCACTGTGTTGTCGTATATCAACGACAACAATTTATCACTGTTGTCATATAACATATTCACCATTGTCTTCTATTATTCAATAACAGTTTTACCTATATAGCACTGTTGTCGTTTATCTACAACAATAGTTTAGCTTTAAAAAAACCTGTTGTGTGTTTGTACTGTTCCACAACAGTTTCATACCAATTTGACAACAAAGATATTTCCATTATATTTTCAATTAAAAGGCAATAATTTAACCTCGAAACAAAAACTATATATATCAAACATCGTCAACATATTTACAATAAAGATCCACCACAACCTTTCTACAGACGAAACCACAAAAGTATCTTCTGTCCAAAAACCTTTCTACAGACGAAACCACTAAAGTATCTTCTGACCCAAATTACAAGAGTTCAAATTATATATAATTCTGACCCAACTAAACTTACAATGAAGTTCAAATCACAAAAATTATAGCTTGGAAGGTCAGATTAATGGTCTTCGAACATGATCACGAACAAGTCCCTGCAGCTGGAAAAAAGAGAATAAACACTCTAATTAGTTATTCTATTAAATGCATATGTCCAATAAAAAATGATCCATGAAGATATGCATCAACAAACACCAAAAATAACAAACTAACAAACAAACAAACAAAAAAGATATGCATGTATCAGCACTTGCAATTATAAGAAAACTGCTAGCTTCGCTTATCTAGACATTTACAGCCTTGCAACCACTTTTCAAGAAAAATACTCAGACGACCATATTAAATATCTGACACATATTCTTGATTGATTGTTTGTGATTCAGAATCATATTCTGAATCACAAAATGTGTCTGTTTAGGCAAATAAAAAAATATATTGAAGAATTGCATCCAATCAGGGATGCTAGGCAGAACTGCTGAAGCTCCAAAATATATTGAAAAAAAATGTATTGAAGGAATTTCTATTGGATGAATATGTTTATATTTATGTTAATTTCATACGATCATATAATTAGTCATGTCAAATTCAGTCTGTCCACTACTATTTCCAGTAATATGGTATTTGAGTTGAATCGTATCTAGTAGTAAATGCAGCTTGTTGAAAAGATAAATTCCTAGTGATGAGTTCAGTGATCTGTAGTGGTGATCAGTTTATCCTCCTTAAATGAGAACACTTGAAAGGCTAGGCTGCAAATTCAAGTAGAGATGCAAGAAAGCAACTAAATATCAAGTTTCTGCAGGTTTTAGACCACAGCATTAAAAGGATATCTGTTCATCCACTTATTAATAATACAAAGAACTAAGAGCATCAAAATAGATATGATTTTGCATCGATAATTAAAATCAGATGGGAAATTACTAAATTTAGAACATCATTTCAATTCCTTCAAAGGAAAACAACAATTGAGTTTTGTCGTGCTTGTGCTGATTAGAGAGGACCTGGAAATGTGCCATTATCTCTTTGCTCGTTCCATTTCCTAATCTGATTAAGAAAACAAGGAGAAGACGTGCTGTGATAGGAAGAATCTTCTAGAACCATAAAACATACAAAATATTTAAAAAAAATATTCTGCAGGAAATGCATTAGTTGACAATGGTCGTAACTTAAATAACCTGGTAAAATTTGTAATCAAGTAAGTCACAGAAGAAAAAAGGGCACAATGATAAATTGGATATGTGTATAGATCATAACGAGTGTTGAAATAGTATACATAGATGAGGTGTAGCAATATAAGAAAAAACAAGAAGTATGGTAAGTTACCCATTCTGCTGGACAGAGAGATCGATAGTATTTGGCAAACTTTTGGCAATCACCAGAGTCTTCACCTTTAGCAGCCACACACCTACATGTGCAACATCAATAAAAAAAGAGTCAAAGTTTGATGGGGACGTGTTAAAGTATACATATGGGCAATTTGGTTTAGTAAAACATACTTGTGAAACTCAATATAGCGAGTGAAACAGTGTTTGGTTTGATTTGTGGTGGGAAAATGAAAATCAGCTGGTGTTGTTTTCAACTCAAACTAACAAGGGAAATTGCTTAAATATTAGTGTCACTATCTTGAACCAATAAACATGATAATTAATAGTAAAAAAGTGTTAAATACAAGTGTATCTTTCAACCGAAGATTGAAGACGCTATAAGATTAAGGATAATTAGAAAACATGTCAGGCAACAAATTATTGATACTTCAAACCGAGTTGGATGTGCACATGCACTAGATAATTAAAACTACAGAGTAATTGTTATAATTTGCTACATTCTAGGTTTTATACTCTCCTTATGGATTTCTTTCAAATTCAAGCATGACAAGGCTTTCAATTTAGCTTAATGAAAAGAAACAAATAAATATGAGACTGAAAGACTCCTTGGGGGTCAAGCAAAGCTAGAGCAATACTATCAGAGTCTGAAAAATAATACTATCAGAGTCTGAAAGAATAAATTCACCTTCTCAAACTGTGAAGGAGGAGAAACTAAGCTAGAGCAAAGCATGGGAGTTTAGATTATACCACACTTCTTTGGTCAAACTTGATCCTGGAAATCATGCAAATGCAAAAAAGTAGAAACAAAGATCATTCTGAAGTTGAGAACCAAATCAACTGTAAAGAATGAAGGAAACAAGAATTGTTCATGTACCTCAAGGAACAAACCAAGAGCACCAGTACCAATTATGTCTTTAACATACCATTGAACATTGAGAGCGTTTCTACCTTCTGTATCTATATGAAATAGGGAAACAGTAGAGTCATTTGAAGAAATCATGTTTTCAACTATTTTGATCTATGAAAATCATAAATATTATCTTAATAATTATACAAGGTTATAACAAATATTAGATAAAATTTAATAAATGTACAAAAGAAAAACATACAATAGTAAAATATATCAATGCTTATATGTAAAGTTAAACTGAACATTATTAATCAAGAACATACAATATAAAGTTAATCTTCTTTAAAAATTGTTCATGTAATAGATAATTGTCGTCTTTGGGCATTAGACTATATATTCACTATGAAGTTTCAGATCAATCAAATCAAAAAACCTACAAACCTCTTGCAAAATCATATCTTATTGGTACACTCGGAATGAGTTATTCAAACATCTGTAGTTTCTTTATGGTTCCCTGCGACTAGGATTCATTTCCTTTTGGTAGCTAAAGAAATGTTCATTTGAAACATAATAGAATTTTTGTGGAAAAGGTAATCAACCGCTTAAATTGGGTCAGATTAAAATTGAGAAGCAAATTCAAAAATTGAAAAATAATAGTTAAGATGTTAATGTATTTGAGTAAGGTACACAATATGTTCTAGATCAATAAGTAGAATAATACATATTCATGCGGATTAATTACCATCATAATCTTTTGGTCATTTTGATTTATAGGACTTTTACAAATCATCATCCATAACAATAATTTAACAAAACAAGCATTAAACTCAGCCAATTTCCATTTATTTTTGAGACAAATCATTTGCTTTTGTAGAATGGAAAATGGAAACAAAAAAACTATTCCTAAGGGGAAAAAACTAGTCTTAAAAAAAGTAAAAAAAAAGGAATAGGTGTGAAACCAATTAAATCAAACACAAACAAAGCTGAATCAGATAAAATAGTAAAATATACTCGGTTTCATCGAATTTATGACAACTCAATTAGAATTAGGATTCTAGTTTAAACAATAGAAAAAAAAATGATAATATAGGGAAAATTTTCATATCCCAAACCCAGAGTTCGGATCAAAACACTGACAAAAACTAACCAAATTTGGTAGGAGGCCTTCTTCAGAATCTTCTAGCAATTAGGGGCATCCTTGAACTGCTTCCGCGGAAAGATTTCGGTGAGGAAGCCCACATTGATCTGGATGGTCTTCGAGTCCTCGTTAGCCTTGATGCTAGGGATGGGGAACCAGACAAAGAGCTAAAGGTGAATGTCGAGATAGTTAAAGGTGATGGATGGTGTGAATCACTTTGTGAAAACTTAGAGAGATAGTTGACATACTCTAACCCACCTCCTGAGAGAGGCAGCGGTGAACTGCGTTGCTTGAGCTGGAGACGAAGAGGCGAGTTGACGGAAGTTGTGCGAGGGGGAAGCGGCAGAGGAGAGGATCGACGCCGGCAGTGGTGGGCGGCGGCGATCCGCGTGCACGAAGAGAAGGGAAGGCGGCATCGACGGGGGTGGATTAGGGCACGGGGATGAAAACGAAAAGGCACAGGCAGAGATATTTATATATATATTTAAACTTATCCTTTTATATATATATATTCCGAAAAATCAAACTTATCCTAAAATAATTCAAAACCAACTCTTCCAATTAAATCCGCACGGGGATTAATTTATTATTAAGGGAAAAAATATTTTAATTGATACAAACTTATTACTTCGGTATACAAACTTATGAATTTTATATTGTAACTTATTAATTCATCGAATATTTATTATGAAGTAAAACATAGATAAAATTGGCTGCGAGACTCACAATTTTTAAACTATGAAGTCTAAAATTAAATTTACTTCATCAAATTTATTACTGAAGTTGATTAGTATGTATTACTTCATTAAAAGAAATCGCTGAAGTAATTTGTGGCGAAGTCTATGTTTGATTTTCACATAGTGGTGCGACGAGAAAAAAAGATGATTAAGGATCGAAAAATAAGAGAATGAGAATTCAATAGTTCGTTGTTTTTTTGCAGTTGGATATCCACCGTTGATTTTGTTTATTGCTTGAACAGCACAACAATACAACAACAACAGTTTAATATAACTGTTGTCTATTGTCATAATAGACAACAGTTTATCACATCAGTTGTTGTAAATCCCGCCTATAGACAACAGTTATTTTATAACTGTTCTCGTTGAGTATACATACGACAACATTTTGTTATTACTGTTGTCTTTTTACGTATACAGACCAACAACAACAACGGTTAATACTAAAACTGTTGTTAAATTGACATAAGATAACACTTTATCAAAAAACCGTTGTCGATTATGTGTTGTTGAATGCAAAAATTCTAGTAGTGTAAATATGTACCGTATTTAATTACAAAAATTAAATACCTAGCCTCGTCAACCCCAAGGATGAATTAATTACAAAAAATTCGCAAATCAATCACACCAGACATATTTGGCCATGAAGTTGGAATCTCGTGCCTGTAACACAAAGTTAGCCTACGCACATCCACGCATCATCTAGCAAAATAAAATGTATGAAAATTGCAAAAAATTAACCAATCCTAAACACATAAAGCCGGAAACCTTAGCTTTGATACCAATTGTAGGGTATTGCTTGGCGGGTTTCCTTAGTGAATACCTGGTCAATCTCTGAAACCTCTCCACGTCTACGGACTAAAAATTAATCCGAGTGGAGACCCGTCTCCCATCGACCATCTCGTGCCGTATTGAACTATCCAAATTACAACTTAGCCAATTACCAAAATCGGCCTTGTAATTTGCTTGACCGTTCGACCGCGGAAAAGGTGACTAGTTGATCACCGCCTTTTGTGTTTATGATCGGGGTCCAGTTAACAATTTATTCATTAAGATTTAGAATCAAAATAATAAATTATTAAACATAAAATGACAAGACAAACAAGACAAGCAAATAATCGACATAAGGTTAATCAAAAGAGCACATGGAAAGATATACCTTCCCGATCATCTCGCGGTCTTCTACCTTATGTCCCTCCCTTCGCGGACGTTGTGTGGGCGATGATCTACCGTGAACCGAGATCACCGAGGCCTCCAAAAGAGCTCTTCTTCTCACCTTGGCCGAAAAAGGAAAAACCCAAACTAGGGTTTCCCTAGCCACCGACCCTTCTCTCCTCTCCCTTTGCGCCGCCAACCGTAGGAGTCGCCTACTGCCCTCTGGACCAGCAACCCACCTCGTGAGGAAGGTGAAGAAGAAGAAGGAAATAATGAACCTTCTTCCTTACCCAAACTGGCCGAAACCCTCCTCCTTCTCCCTTGCGGCGCCGCCGCAACCTCCACTTGCGTCGCCCTCCACCGCCCGCCGGCCACTCCTCTCTCGCCGTCGATCACAACAAAAGGGAGAGGGCACCTCTCCCTTGTCTTTGCAGTCCTTGGTCGAGAGATAGTGGTGGGAGGAGGAAGAAAAGAAGAGGAACTCCTCTTCCTTGTGCCAGCCACAAGCCATAGGAGAGAGAGAGATGAGAGGAGAGATGCCTAGGGTATCAACTCTTGGATTAAGCCTTGGTTTCTTGATCTCATAGGGTTATTTATAGGGCTAGGGTAGGGACCAAGAGGAGGAGTTGGTTCGTGGCCCACTAACGGATCTAAACCCGATCCATTAATTAAGATTCATTCCACTAAAAGATCTTAATTGAACTTCCTCACCAACTGTAACGGCCCAAATTTCCCTCTAGAATGATGTAATAATTGAACATGTGGCCAAGAAAAAAATTATGAATTTAAAGGGGGAAATTTCGAATAAAGAAGATATTAAGCACCTTCTTGATATATGGTGAATGGGTGCGATAATTATGTTTATATGCTACATTAATACTATGCTTGACATCATGCACATGAATGAATGAATAATGATATGAATATGCATGTGTATGAACTAAATGGGTAGCATTCTCTTGTTGGGCTTTGGTTACATGGGCTTGAAGAAAATAAAAAGGAAAAGAAAGCAAAAAGAAAAGGAGGTGCCAAGGATTGAACCTTGGACCTCAAAGGAAAGCAAAGCCTTAAGAATATTCATGTAACCAATTCACCTAGCAAGGGAGTGCTATTAGAAGAGGATGGGGAATTGTAGATAAGTGGGAAAGAAGATGAAGAGACACAAAAAAATTGAAGAGACACCATTAAAGAGGTGCTTGCCTCTTTACTCATCATAAAAGGCCATGAAGAGGAGGAAATGCCTAATACATTTCGACCAAGAAACCTTTCCCTTTTCTCTCCACCAAACTCTTCTCCTTCCTCCTCTCCCTCACCGAAATTCTAGAGCCCCTTGCAGCCCAAAACCGAATCACAAACCTAGAGAAACCGAAAGAAGAAAAGAAGAGAAGAACAAGAGGATTGCTAGAGTTTAAGAGGTCCTTTCTTCTCCAAAATTTGGAGATCTTTTGGGAACATAAGCACAAGTGATAAGACTCCCTCACCTGCAACATAATGGCTTTTTATGTATTTTTTTTTATGATTTTTATGTTTGCTTGTGATGTTGGGTGAAAGAAAAGGGAAGAAAACCTTGAGGGAAGTTTTGGCCATAAAGGGGTACCCCCCTTTTCTATGTCCAAAACTTAAAGGAAGAGTCCATGAAATTGTTACTACATTTTTATAATGAATATACGATGGATACATGGTGTTTGAATGCCCTCCATGATGTAAAGGACTTGGAAGAATTCGGCCTAGTCATGAAATGGATAAATGTTGATGCATGAAGTAGGCTATTGTTCTAATGATTGTTTCCTTGCTATATAAATGTTTTAGGCCAAGAAATTTGGTGGAATCTATGCTAAGGGACCCCTGTAACATTCGGCCAAGGGACCTTAAATTATGCCTTAAAACAGATTTTTATAGACCTTCATGAAGTTATAGTTAAATCAAGTGATATGCATGTGATTGGGTGTTTTATTTCATGATGAAAATAATTTATACCTTAGGGTCAGTACCTTATCTAAGTTGTTTGAGCCTAAACTCATGCTTCATTCTATGTATTGATGTTTAGAAAAATGTTACATGTACCCATATGCATGATAATCCAAGTAGAACTCTAGATCATACACCTAGACTAGTGTTTGGTGAAGTACAAACTACTTTTGCACTTGTAAATGAATTCTTATGAAAAATATACTTTTATTCCCATGTTATGTGAATGATTATGCTATGAAATCCCTACTGTGAGTTTCGACAAATTACAAGAATAAGGGTTAAGAATAGGCTCGAGTACAAAGCATGCCCCTAAACTAGTGTTTAATGAAGCCTAGACTACCTTTATGCTTGTATATGACCTTAATGGTAAAATATGTTTTTGTTTACATGTTATATGAACTTTCATGCCATGTTATCTAGCTGTGAATTTCGGACAAATACTGGGATAAGGGTTAAAAATAAGCTCAAGCACAAAATATGCACCTAAACTAGTGTTCAATGAAGCCTAGACTACCCTTGTGCTTGTATATGATTCCATGTGTAACGTATGTTTTTATTTCCAAGATTATATGACTTTTATACTATGTTATCCATGCTGTGAATTTTGGCCAATTACTAGAATAAAGGCTAAGAATAAGTTTAAGTACAATTTATGCACCTAAACTAGGGTTTAGTGAAGTCTAGACTACCAGTGTACTTGTAAATGACCTCTTATGTAATGTATGCCTTTATTCCAATGTTATGTGGGTTTTATGCTATGATATCCTTGCTATGAAGTTTCGTCCAGCATGTATTAAGATGAGAAAAGAAAGATTAAACTAACATATTGCCTTGATTAAGACAAGCATGTTATATGTATGATGTATTGATGAAACTAGCATGATGGTTGCTTCACTTACATGTGTTAAAAGAAAGGTCCTTCCATGTCTTGCTATTTATGCTAATGATTATGCCATGAAAGTATGCCTATGTTTATGAATGATTGAATGCCTATAGTACGTGCAATATGAAAGAAAGAATGAAAAAGAAAGAATGCATGTTCTATATATGAAAGTATGCTTATGGTTATGAATGATTGAATGTCTATAGTACATGCAACATGAAAGAAAGAAGGAAAGAAAGGAATGCATGTTCTATATGAAAGAAAGAAAGAAAAGAAAAGAATGCATATATGTATTTTACTTTAAAGAATGGCTTGTACCGGGTCTTGAAAAAGATCTATGGTTCTGGACTACCGAAGCTGTCCCTAGGCTGAAAGATAGTAAGCCTAGAATGTAGACCCCTGTAGGTCGGGATTAGCTACCTCGCATCCTACATAGGGGTATGCGCGCAAAAGAAAGAATGGGTACAAAGCCGGGGACCCCAAAGAAGATGATGTATATGATTTTAAAGTATTATTTACTATGTTTTCTAAAGAGCATCCTAAATGTTTTTACAATGCATATGTTCTATGTTTATATGCCTTCATATGTTTATATGCCTTATGTATTTTTATGCTATGCATAAGATGTTATATGTCTCTCAAATGCATGTGACGTATGGATTTAGTGAGTAGGAAAGAGCTTACTAAGTTTCATACTTATAGTTTGTTTGCTTATGTTGCAGATCAACATAGAAATTACTAAAGAAAGGGAAGCTGCAGGAAGGGCTAATGTGTGTGGTGTGACTTGACTGATCGATCCACTTTAGTGTCATCTATAGACTTAGTTCTTATTTCTAATAAGACATATGTTGCTACTTTATGCATGATACTTGCTAGTTCTTTTGGAGTTTATTTAAGTATGGGTGCTATTAGATGTTATATGATGTTATTACTTCCTTATCGTTGCATATGCTTTTAGTTATGTTTCATTTCAGCTGCAATGTTAGATTCATACGTAATGATATAAGTAAGTAAGAAAAAAAAGGGTTAAAGGTAACGTGCCGCCTAACGGTAAGGGGCGGGCGTTACACCAACCCCCATATTTTCATATGGGCTCCATATATTACGAGTTGTCCATCCTCCCGTATTTAAGATCTTGAACGCCCGTTAATTAATTAAATTACTGACAATTTAAATTAATTAACTCCTGGATCCTTGATTAGTACCACTCAACCTTATCATCGTGCCGGATCAAATCCACCTGCAGGGTTTAGCACGATGAACCTTTTGAGCTCATCAAGGGGGCATCATCATCCTGACTAACCAGGACACGAATTTCGTCAATAATCAATGGCACATCATATTATTAATATTGTCTCCCAACTTCCCGGACCTATCGATCTAACAGAATAGATCTCGCCCTTTGGTAAATTAAAGAAATAATAATTAATAATATATGCACATTATTATTTCGGGATTAAGAGATCGTACTCGATAATATAAACTGAGGTCCTATCCAATTATTGAGTCAGTACAAATTGGATAACCTCGGGTTTTGGTCCTGCTCAATGTACTCAAAGCACACTAGTGTAATTCTTTGGTCAAGACCAACCATACCTAATTACACTACAACCATCCCGATGGGTTGTCCAATTCCATCTCGGTTGTGAGCCTCTACTTATACTAGGCAGGGAACTGAAAACACGATCTTCCGTGTGTCACCACACATCATGTTATGTACAACGCTTAGTATTGGACTTCATGCATGTACTAATGTAAACAGGAACCTAGTGTAGTTGTGATTCTGTTTTCATAATAAAGATGTTCATATATAAAAGTCATGTCTTTCAGTATACACATCTTACACAAATATCCTCCTGCATCATCGCTCAAGGCTACACCATGGTGACCTATCATCCACGTCGTTCACTTCCAGAATAATTAGCATCAAATATCATAAATTAATGATAAATTACATTGAGTCCAAATATATATGCAACTTATGAAATGTGATATAAACATGAAATTGCCACATGAGAAGATAAAAAAGTATGTCAATATGATTCAAAATATCGTGACAAAGTGGCAGATATCAGATTACAAAGCCTCCTTTTAGTGGACATGGTGAAAGAGCGACTAACTTGTTAGGACTCATACATACTAAAGTTTGTAGCCCTTTCAATATAGCAGCTAGAGGAGGCTATCAGTACTTCATTACTTTTACTGATGATGTCAGTAGATACAACTATGTGTATCTAATGAAACATAAGATGGAATCTTTTGAAAAGTTTGAGGAAATTCAAGAATGAAGTACAAATCCAACTTGGCAAATTTATTAAGATGCTTTGATTAGATCAAGATAGAAAATACCTTAGCCAAGAGTTTTGTGACCATCTGGCTGAGTGTGGTATCATATCTCATCTCACTCCACTTGGAAACCACAGTGGAATAGTGTATCCAAGAGGATGAATTGTACATTATTAGATATAGTACGATCAATGATGAATTAGACAGATCATCCTACTTCCTTTTGGGGATTTGCTCTAGAGACGGGTATTTGCACACTTAACCACGTTTCAACTAAAGCACATAAAGACACCATATATAATATGGACTGGGAAAAGTCCCAAGATGACTTTTATGAAGATTTGGGTTATAAGACTTACGTTCGACGTCATGTCTCAGAAAAACTAGAACCCAAATCAGATAAGTGTTATTTTATAGGATATCCCAAGGAAATGAAGGGATATTACTTTTACAATCCTACATAAGACAAAGTATTTTTCGCTAGAAATTATGTTTTTCTAGAATGAGAGTTTATTTCTAAAAGAACTAGTGGGATTAAAATCCATCTTGAAGAAGTTCAAGATGTAGAAAATAGTACTGAGGCCTTTGTTGGGTTTCGATTTCCCGTTCGATTAGATTGCTCTCCATGTCCCCGGATTAAAATTTTCTATTAATTAGAAACAACTCGGATGGAGAGAACCATTCCGAACAACCCTTTCATCATCGTACTAATCGATTCGAGTGATCACTTGAACAAACTTGTTGTTCAAGCAATTCAAACCTTCTAACCGATTAGCCAAGGAATAGACAATGATTAGATCGCTGGTTTTTGTGTTTATCTTTGGGGTCCATGATATATAATAAGCATACAACAAAACAAGAACAAGAAACAAAAATTATACCTCTTGTTTATCTCGCGATCTTCTATTGTATATCTTATCCTCTTCTTTGCCGTCGTGTGGGCGACGATCTACCAAGAAATGAAGTCACCAAAGCCCTAGCTCCAATGTGAGATGCGCTGGCCACCAAGGTTTCCTCCTCTTGTTGCCGCAGGCCAAAGGAGAAGAAGAAATCTTCTCCTTTGCTTGCCCTAGCCGCACTGTTGGTTGTAAGGTATGGCTCAGCGGGTTTCCTAAGCGAATACGGGGTCGAACAAGAGAGACCTCTCCATGTCTACGAATTAAAAAAATTAATCCGAATGGAGACCCGTCTCCCAAACGACCGTCTCATTGTCGTATCAATTGATTCAAGTTACAACTTAGCCAAACTCAAGAGTAAGGCCTTGTAACTTTCTAAATCAAGTGACTGCGGAAAAGACGATAAATGGATCGCCAATTTTTGATTTTATTATCGGGGCCCATGACATAATTAATTATCAATATTAATTAGCAACTAATTAAACCATGATAATTAATACACATCACACATGCAATAACAATTATCACATAAAATATCAAGAATAAAGAAGGAGCTAAAGAGAGGTATACCAGGGACCGCCGGTAGCGCCTCCTCCTCCTTGCTTCCTTGATGTCGAGCCCTTGAGGGTGATGAGAGGGAGAGGAAACAAGGAAGAGGAAGGCTAAACCTTCACCGAGAACTCCCTTTCCTCCTTCCTCCTCGTCGGTGCCACCAAGGTCCAAGAACCCTAGGAGAGAGAGAGGTTTTAGGGAAGAGGAATTTGGTTAATTGTTGGATTAATTATGGATCAATTAGCCTTGGTTTCATGACTCTTATGGGGTATATATAGGGCTATGGTAGGGACCATGAGGAGGAGTTGGGTCTTGGCCCGCTAATGGATCCAAATCCGATCCATTAATGGAGATTCATTCCATTAAAGGATCCCCATTGAACTTCCTCACCAACCCCCATATTTTCATATGGGCTCTACCTATTATGAGTCATCCATCACCCCGTGTTTAAAATATCGAATGTCCGACTATTAATTTAAATTATTGACAATTTTAATTAATCATCCTCTGGATCCTTGACTAATACCACTCAATCTTTTCATCATGTTGAACCATAGTCCACTTGCAAGATTTAACATGATGAACCTTATGAGCTCATCAAGGGGGTATCATCATCCTGACTCAGCAGGACATGAATTCCTCAATAATCAATGGCACACCATGTAGATAATTTATTTCCCAACTTACCGGGCCTATCGATCTAGTAGAATAGATCTCGCCCATTGGTAAATCAAAGAAATAATAATTAAATACATGTGCCCATTATTATATTGGGATTTAGATATTGTACTCCATAATATAGCTAAGGTCTAATCCAATTATGAAGTCAGTACAAATTGGATGACCTCTTATTTTGGTCCTACTCAGTGCACACAAAGCGCACTAGTATAATTCTATGGTTAAGACAAACCACACCTAATTACACTACAACCATCCCGATGGTTTGTCCAATTTTATCTCGGTTGTGAGCCTCTTATACTTTTGCAAAGAACTGATAACATGTTCTTTTGTGCGTCACCGTGCACCATGTTATCTACAATGCAAAGTATGAGACATTTTGTGCATATACTGTTAGTAATATGAGAGAAGTGTCCTAAGGCAATCGCCTTATGATTGTAAACATTTATTTTAATAAATGAAAATTCACTATTTGAGTATACATGTTTGTGTATTTGATTGGGATCTTAAACTCATTTACTGAATGTCCGCAATACAATTCACAGCATGAGAGAATTTGTGATGGAATCACAACTAGTTATAATCTCTACATGTGCAATTGTGAAGTATTGAAAATATCCCTAGTCGATGAATTGATAAATACGGACACTATCAATTATGTTGATACTAGCATGGGTTATTCTCTAATCAGATGATTCTCACTGGCTGGTGACATTGGATGTCCGGAGATAAACATGAATGCTAGTTAAGGGAACTAGTTCATTGGAGTGACTAGCTGTAAAACTTCATATGGTAATCTACATATAGATATGTCAATGAAAGTTCTTACTGCAGCTTAAGTGCGATGTTCCTTTGACTTGCGGTGTTCAAGTCATCTTGGTCATGAAGACTTATACTTTGACATCTTAAGCAAGCATCTCCAAGGAGATGTGGACCCAGGATGGTTGGGTATAAGCCGAAGTGCCCGAAGATGTTTGAACAACCTACAAAGGATTCACCACTCCTTGCGAGGAGATGTATACCCAAGGCATATCGTCGGATTGTTACTCGAAGCCTCTAGCCAGAGCATCACATGTTCCGAGTTTGAATCTCTAGGAAACATGAGAGTAATTAGAATCCGTTGGACGAGAAAGACATTACTTGGGCTAGGTGTGACGTGGTCAGCCTAGTGGGGACTGACACACATAGACCGTGTCCTGAACCAAGTGGGTATAAGATGGTGAAGGGAATGGGGCACGATTCATTAGAGCTGCTGAAGGGTTTCAGAATTATTTCTGAGGTCAACCGTTGATCTTTCGATTAATTGGGGGTCATGATGTACTACTAGGTGCCACTCATGATCATTCTATAATTGGTTGATTATAGAAGGCCAACATAAATTGAAAGCCTATTTAGTCACGCGCATTACGAGTAATCCCAGGGATTTAAAACGAGTTGAAAATTGGATTTTCCAATCAAGAGAAATAAGTCGAATCTGAATTTATCAGAGGCGCATCGGAAGCTTAAAATGACTTAGTCTTTTAAAGGCTTATTGGACGAATTAAAAGAGTTAAATTCGTAATGGGTTTGGCTTGGTGTGGCCGGCCAAAGAGGGTGCCCACCCTCTTTGGTTTGGCCGGCCACAATAAAGGAGGGAAACCAATTTATTTGGTTTAAATTATAAAATAAATCAAGCGCGATTTGTTTTATAAAATTATGGATAAATAAATTTATATAAAGAAATTTATATAAAGAGATTTCTTTTCATGGAAATTAAAATAAACCTTGGATTGGTTTATTTTATAAAATCAATTATGAATTGATTTTTCCATGATAAGAAAAATTTATATAATAAATTTATTCTTTTTATGGAAATTAAAATGAACCATGGATTGGTTTATTTTATTTTATAAAATCAATTATGAATTGATTTTCCATGATAAGAAAATTTATATAATAAATTTATTCTTTTTTATGGAAATTAAAATGAACCATGGATTGGTTTATTTTATTTTATAAAATCAATTATGAATTGATTTTTCCATGATAAGAAAAATTTATAATAAATTTTATTCCATAATAAAAGGGGAGACATGGTTGTTTTTATTATAAATAGAGTTATAATAAAAACTTGGTATAACGGAATAATTCATAGAAAATTTATAAAGATAAATTTCTTATGAAAAATTCCGTTAAGAGGAGACTTGGCGATAAAGAGGCTACTATATAAAGGTGCATAGGCAAGGCTTGGAAATCAATTCAAGTGATCAAGGATTCTTGCCTAGCCTCTCTTCCTCTCCTTCTCTCCCTCTCCCTCTAGGGCCGGTGCCCTCTCCATCCCTCTAGGGCCGGCGCCACCTTCCCTTGCCTTGAGCCACCACCAAGACGAAGCGGGTCGCGACTCCTTCCTTCCTTCACGGAATCTTGATTCCGTTACTTGGTGGTTAGTTTCCATCTCTCTCTCTTGATATTCTAGTTGTGCCTTTGGAGAATCTAGTAGTTCTTGTCGGCACGAAACTCGTGGCTTTGCGAAGTCATCCTGAAGAGAACTCGGCGTGGACGCGAATAGAGGCGAAGCTTCCAAGGGACGCTACGGTTGGATCTCGTCCCTTACTTCGAGTTACACGAGGTATTGAGTAAATTAGTTTACTTTCTGCAAAATTTTAATTTATGATCATGTCCACACATCATAAGGTTGCATGCAAGATACGTGGTTAAAATAATTTGAGAAATTATTTATGCTAATTCTTCCGCTGCACGTAATTATTTTTTTTAAATTACGAACCCGTATCCATGTCAACATGCACCCGGTCCCAACAGTGGTATCAGAGCCAGTTAGTGTTCGACATAATCATATAATTGTTTTGCGAAAAACTTTGTCATGATCTCAATTTTGGAAAATTTTCCAATTATGGAAACTTTCCAATTATGATAAATTTTAGATTTAGGAATTTCAAAGTTTGGAAATCCTCATGAAATTTCGCAAACTTTTGAAATATCATAGTTTCTGAAATTTTATGATAATTGTGAAAACTTCCCATCTTTGGAAACTTTCCAATTTTAGAAATTTCCTATTTTGGAAAATTTCCAATTTTGAAAATATGTAAGTTTTCTTTGTACCAGAAACTTACAAATATTCTGAAAACCTATTATGAAATCTCGCAAATTTGGGTACTTTCTTTCAAGAAAGTCTAGACAAATTTATGGATCATTAATTGACAATTAAAATTCGAATTGGTTTTAAATTATTAACAAAATTCTTTATTTTGGATTGAGCCTCGGGGAGCCGTCCAATTTAAAGTTAGTTGTTGTAATAAATTTCCCATTTTGAATAAAATTGTCATGTTTAATTTGGTTACGCCTCGGGGAGCGGACCAAATTAGATTTACGATAAATTTCTTTTCTTTGGGTATCTGAGCCTCGGGGAGCCACCCTTAGAAAATAATTTGTTGTAATTAATTAATCCATAAATAAAATATGTGATCAAATCTTGGAAATTTACGATAATTTCCTTATTTGATTTAAGAGGTGATGCTCTTACATATTGTTGTCTCCAAAATTAATTAGGAAAATGGTTTCTTATAGAGTTTTCTTAAATAAGATTTTCATGAAAATAATATGTGGTTGAATTAAGGGAATCTGTCTCTTAATTTAATAAGATTTGATTTAGAGAAATCAAAGTCTTAAACATATTATTTCCGAAATTGATTATGACAATTTAGGAAATTGTTTCCCAAAACAATTCCTTGAATAAAGTATGAAATTAGAATTAGGAAATCCGGTTCCTAATTCAATTAATAAGACTTGATAAATTAAGTCACATACATACTTTATTAAGGAAATCGTTAGTCATGACATAATTTTATGTCATGAATGTGCTTAGAAAAGAAAGGATGAGACCCAAAACCCCTTACAAAATATTAAGGCTAACACCTTCCATTAATATGGTTAGAACCGGAGTTTTGTTTCTCGTTTAGGTTGATGGACACATCCATGCCCGGCTTGAACCTCAACATGTTCAAACCATGGAATTAGTTTATGAATAATATAGTTGGAGTCAGAGGTCAATCCTTAGTTTTGGTTGTTGGACACATCCAAGCCTGACTAAACGGTTGAATGAGCTCCAACCATATTAAAACTATTTCTTGATTAATGGGTCAACCTTAAACTTGGAGCATCGATTTGTTGTGCCACAGCCAAGGTCGATGTAAAGAGAGGTGCAGTTGGGTGCTATGTATAATGATGCATACTTGTTAATGAGTTAACAACCCAATGATTTATGCAAACATTCAATTAGTTGATAGCATAAAGTGATAGTTACATATATGTGATATGTAATCGGTATAATTACCTACCTTCATAACTAAGAATAACTTGATGACCACAGTCATGGTTGTTCTTATCTATGGTTGGATATCAACCTATTTGGAGATGTTCCTACGATCTCCCGAATTGATAAAAAGGGTTATTCAATTCGAAAAATAAATAGGATTTAATTAATGTATGTTGATGCATTCTTTATCATTCTTCTCACATAAGCTCAATTTGTATTTCTAGGATAATCACTCGATCATGTCTTCTCTGAATTTGCGTTCCATTTTGGACACCAATAAACTGATTGGGCCAAACTTCATGGACTGGCTTCGAAACCTGAGGATAGTCCTCAAGGCAGGGAAGCTTGCTTATGTCCTTGAAGATCAACCTCCCAACCGTCCTCCTGAAAATGCAACTCCAGACCAGTTTCCTGAGTTGCTCAACCTGCTGAAGACTGTAGAGCCTTCTGTGAAGCAGGATCAAAAGACGGTACTGTTAGTTGGTTCCTCGAAGAAAGGTTCTAAGAGGAAGGCCAAAGAACAGAATAAGGGAAAGAAGAAAAAGGCCAAAAAGACTGAAAATACCCTAAAAGGCACTTGCCATCACTGTGGCAAGGAGGGTCACTGGCGAAGAAACTGCAAGGTTTATCTTGAGTCCTTGAAGAAGAAGGCATCCGATACCCCATCCTCTTCAAGTATCTTCGTTATTGAATGTCACTCTATTTCCTCAAACACCTCGGTACTTGATACTGGGTGTAGCTCATATATATGTAATGACATACAGGGGCTAAGGAATAGAAGAAGACTCGTCAAGGGAGAAGCGAATTTGCGAGTTGGAAACGGAGCAAAGATTGCTACTGTTGCCATCGGAACATATTTGCTAAAGCTCCCTACAGGACGTGTCTTAGAATTGGATAATTGTTATTTTGTTCCTTCGTTAATAAAGAACATTGTATCTATTACATGTTTGAATGAAAAGGGTTATCATTTAACTTTTAGTAACAATTGTTGTTACATAACATTAAATGGCGTTCTTTATGGGAATGGAACTTTGTGCAATGGTATCTACACGTTAGATTTATCCGGTGACGTTTTCAATATCGAAGTTAGCAACAAACGTGCTCGAATAGATAATCGAATAGACTCCTACACGTGGCATTGTCGTCTTGGCCATGTAAGTAAGAAACGCATGACCAAATTACACCGATGTGGAATTTTAGAATCATTTGAACCCGGTTCATTTGATACATGTGAATCATGCTTAAAAGGCAAGATGGCCAAATTACCCTTTTCTGGAAAAGGTAATCCAGTGGGAGAATTGCTTGGTCTAATACATACTGATGTATGTGGACCAATGTCAACTCTTGCACAAGGAGGCTATAGCTACTTCATCACCTTTATCGATGATCACTCACGATTCGGGTATGTGTTCTTGATGAAACACAAATCTGAAGCTTTTGAGAAATTCAAAAGTTCAGAAATGAAGTAGAGAAACAGCTTGGCAAAAGTATTAAGATACTTCGATCCGATCGGGGTGGTGAATACTTAAGTCAAGAGTTTCAAGATTATCTTAGGGACAATGGGATATTGTCCAATGGACTCCGCCGTATACACCACAGCATAATGGTGTATCTGAGAGGCGCAACCGAACCTTGATGGACATGGTTAGGACGATGATGAATCATGCAACTCTTCCAAAATCCTTTTGGGGCTATGCACTTAAGACAGCTGTTTACCTGCTAAACAGAGTCCCGACCAAGGTAGTCTCTACTACTCCATATGAGAGGTGGAATAGTAAGAAACCCCACTTAACTCACCTTAAGATATGGGGTTGTCCTGCTTATGTGAAGCGGACTGTATCAGACAAATTGGATGCTAATTTGATAAATGTCTATTTATTGGATACCCTAAGGAAACGAAGGGTTACCAATTCTATCATCCCTTGGAACAAAAGGTGTTTGTTTCAAGGCATGCTGTATTTCTGGAAAAAGAATTTCTTTTACAAGAAAACAGTGAGAGTGGCATTGAACTTGATGAAGTACAAGAAACTCCAATAGATATTACAGAGACACCTAGTCTAGACCCACAACCAATAACTCATAATGATGAGCTATCAGTTGAACCTAAAACAACACCACCTCTTCGTAGGTCTGATAGGACACGCAATGTTCCAGAGAGATACGGATTTCTCATAAGTGAATCGAACGACGTGTTACTCATAAGCGATGACGAACCTATCAGTTAT
Organism: Boesenbergia rotunda; assembly: GCA_024364735.1. NCBI lineage: Eukaryota > Viridiplantae > Streptophyta > Magnoliopsida > Zingiberales > Zingiberaceae > Boesenbergia > Boesenbergia rotunda. The sequence goes on along the minus strand of JAGFNQ010000284.1, from coordinate 3,260 downwards.
GAAGATGTTCTGAAAAGTTCAGAAAGGGACAAATGGCTTGAAGCCATGAAGTCGGAAATGGATTCCATGTACGAAAATCAAGTATGGGACTTGGTTAACCCACCTGAAGGGATTAAGCCCATAGGGTGCAAGTGGGTTTTGAAGAAGAAAACCGACATGGAAGGTAATGTTGTTACCTTTAAGGCTAGATTAGTGGCAAAAGGATATCGTCAGAAACAAGGAATTGATTATGACGAAACCTATTCGCCAGTAGCTATGCTTAAATCCATTCGGATGCTCCTGGCCATAGCAGCTCATTATGATTATGAGATATGGCAAATGGATGTGAAAACAGCTTTTCTTAATGGAAACCTGCTTGAGGATGTATACATGATACAACCTGAAGGTTTCACATTGGTTGATAAAACCAAAATATGCAAGCTTCGGCGATCCATATATGGACTGAAGCAAGCATCCAGGAGCTGGAACATCCGTTTTGATGAGACAATCAAAGAGTTTGATTTCTCACAAAATCCAGACGAACCTTGTGTGTACAAGAAGGTTAGTGGGAGTGCAGTCGTATTCCTAGTATTATATGTCGATGACATATTACTTATAGGAAACGATATATCAGTCTTGCAGTCAGTTAAAATTTGATTGTCCAAAACTTTCTCCATGAAAGACCTGGGAGAAGTAACCTATATCCTTGGGATTAGAATCTATAGAGATAGATCAAAACGTTTGCTTGGTCTTTCGCAGTCTATATATATAGACCGAGTGCTAAAAAGGTTTAGCATGTCGGAATCCAAGAAAGGTTACCTTCCCATCAGGCATGGGATCAACCTTTCAAAGTCTATGTGTCCGCGCACAGAAGACGAGAGGATTTGCATGAATAAGATTCCTTATGCATCCGCGATAGGATCTATCATGTATGCTATGTTATGTACAAGGCCCGATGTATCGTATGCTCTGAGCGTCACAAGCAGATACCAGTCAGATCCAGGAATGGATCATTGGGCGGCTGTCAAGACAATCCTTAAGTACTTAAGAAGAACTAAGGATGTGTTCCTAATATATGGAGAAGGAGATATGGTAATACGTGGGTATACAGATGCCAGTTTCTAGACAGATAAGGATGACTCCAAATCTCAGTCTGGATACGTATTTACTTTGAATGGAGGCGCAATAAGTTGGAAGAGTTCCAAACAAGACACCGTAGCGGATTCTACCACGGAAGCGGAATATATCGCAGCTTCGGAAGCAGCAAAGGAAGCAGTCTGGATCAAGAAGTTTGTCTCCGAACTTGGTGTGGTTCCAACCATTGATGAAGCAGTGCCGGTTTACTGCGACAACAATGGAGCTATTGCACAAGCAAAGGAACCATGGTCTCATCAGCGATCCAAACACGTGCTTCGCCGCTATCATATGATCAGAGAGATTATAAGTAGGAATGATATACAAATTGAGAAAATTCCCACTGAAAGGAATTTAGCGGATCCTTTAACTAAGGCCTTGCCTCAGAGCAAGTTTGAGGGTCATGTTAGAGCCTGTGGTATTGGATACCGTAGCGATTGACATTAGGCCAAGTGGGAGTTTGTTAGTAATATGAGAGAAGTGTCCTAAGGCAATCGCCTTATGATTGTAAACATTTATTTTAATAAATGAAAATTCACTATTTGAGTATACATGTTTGTGTATTTGATTGGGATCTTAAACTCATTTACTGAATGTCCGCAATACAATTCACAGCATGAGAGAATTTGTGATGGAATCACAACTAGTGATAATCTCTACATGTGCAATTGTGAAGTATTGAAATATCCCTAGTCGATGAATTGATAAATACGGACACTATCAATTCTGTTGAGACTAGCATGGGTTATTCTCTAATCAGCTGATTCTCACTGGCTGGTGACATTGAGATGTCCAGAGATAAACATGAATGCTAGTTAAGGGAACTAGTTCATTGGAGTGACTAGCTGTAAAACTTCATATGGTAATCTACATATAGATATGTCAATGAAAGTTCTTACTGCAGCTTAAGTGCGATGTTCCTTTGACTTGCGGTGTTCAAGTCATCTTGGTCATGGAGACTTATACTTTGACATCTTAAGCAACATCTCCAAGGAGATGTGGACCCAGGATGGTTGGGTATAAGCCGAAGTGCCCGAAGATGTTTGAACAGCCTACAAAGGATTCACCACTCCTTGCGAGGAGATGTATACCCAAGGCCTATCGTCGGATTGTTACTCGAAGCCTCTGGCCAGAGCATACCATGTTCCGAGTATGAATCTCTAGGAAACATGAGAGTAATTAGAATCCGTTGGACGAGAAAGACATTACTTGGGCTAGGTGTGACGTAGTCAGCCTAGTGGGGACTGACACACATAGACCGTGTCCTGAACCAAGTGGGTATAAGATGGTGAAGGGAATGAGGCACGATTCATTAGAGCTGCTGAAGGGTTTCAGAATTATTTCTGAGGTCAACCGTTGATCTTTCGATTAATTGGGGGTCATGATGTACTACTAGGTGTCACTCATGATCGTTCTATAATTGGTTGATTATAGATGGCCAACATAAATCGAAAGTCTATTTAGTCACACGCACTACGAGTAATCCGAGGGATTTAAAACGAGTTGAAAATTGAATTTTCCAATCAAGAGAAATAAGTCGAATCTGAATTTATCAGAGGCGCATCGGAAGCTTAAAATGGCTAAGTCTTTTGAAGGCTTATTGGACGAATTAAATGAGTTTAATTCGTAAGGTTTGGCTTGGTGTGGCCGGCCAAAGAGGGTGCCCACCCTCTTTGGTTTGGCCGGCCACAATAAAGGAGGGAAACCAATTTATTTGGTTTAAATTATAAAATAAATCAAGCGCGATTTGTTTTATAAAATTATGGATAAATAAATTTATATAAAGAAATTTATATAAAGAGATTTATTTTCATGGAAATTAAAATAAACCTTGGATTGGTTTATTTTATAAAATCAATTATGAATTGATTTTTCCATGATAAGAAAATTTATATAATAAATTTATTCTTTTTATGGAAATTAAAATGAACCATGGATTGGTTTATTTTATTTTATAAAATCAATTATGAATTGATTTTTCCATGATAAGAAATTTATATAATAAATTTATTCTTTTTATGGAAATTAAAATGAACCATGGATTGGTTTATTTTATTTTATAAAATCAATTATGAATTGATTTTTCCATGATAAGAAAAATTTATAATAAATTTTATTCCATAATAAAAGGGGAGACATGGTTTTTA
>JAGFNQ010000283.1:110133-129509 GCA_024364735.1 Boesenbergia rotunda | reverse complement strand
CAAAATTCAGGGGCACGTATCTAAAGTTCATGTAGAATTTAACAGCACCAATGTATGCTTGACACTTGAAATCAGAAACTACAACTAAGCATGCATAAATCCCCAGGATACGAAAGCTGAATCTGAAATAGCTTGTGCAGGAAATGAAGATGCAGAATTGAATGGTGCAGAATTTGCAGAATTTGCAGAAATGAGATCGACTCAAATAAGCTGATATGCAATGCAGAAATTAATACTAGATTCTTTGTGAATGAACTAGCTTCAAGCTAAATTCAGAGGGAAGAAAAGCTAAATTACTTGATACAAAATTCGGCACTGAAAACCAGAGTTGATGTGCAAGACAAAGAAATTCCAAACTGATACACCAAACCAGGGTCTGAACGCAGGATTACTAAGCTAAGTAGAAACTCAGAAACGAAGCTAAAAGTGAACCAAATTTAGATCAACTAATTTAACACACTAAATGTGAGATAACTGAAAAATTCCGAAACTAGAAATGAATTGGCAGAAACGGGCTGATACGCACAATAAAATGGCACGCAAGGATTTAAACAAGAAACCAAACTGAATTCAACCACAATTGTTAACTAACAACCGAACTAGCTAATTAACTGGCATAATTGAAACTAATTAAAGCAGTAACAATTCCTACAACGAAACTTAACAAATCTGAAGTTCAGAAACAGTAAGGAACAAGGCAGAAACTGAAATTACAGCTACTACAATAAAAATTAACTAAGCAAACTAATCCTTAATCACTTCTATAGCTCAAGTGCTCCTTGTTCGTCACGCAAGGGTGAGCCTCGAACCCGCAAGCTCAGCAATTCAGTGGAAAATCTGTCTCTGCGATCAAATCCATTCAAACCATGCTCAAACTGAAAACAGCAATCGATTTCTTCCACCTCGCTGTGGTGGATTGCGACGATGATTTGGGAATGCTCCGAGCCTTCCAGGGAACCCCTCCAGCTAGCTCGGATGCAATGAAGATGGTGCACAACTGAGATTGATGAAATCAAATGATAGAGCTTCCGAAACCTCACGAAACTCTGTCTTGGGCAAAATTCAAGCTGGAAACATCTCAGTGAGCTCTCTCCACTGACCTAACACTTGTTCTAATGAAGGATCGAGTGGTCGCGCCTCTTGAATGAAGAACTCTACGGAAGAAATGAAGAAAAAAAATGAAGAAGACGAAGAAACAGCGGAGACGCGACGAGGAGAAGCTGGGGCGCGTTTCTGATTAAATACTTAGCATTGGATGGTTCAGATTGATTTGAGGAAATCCAACGGCTGATCTTGCTCTGATTTGAGCCAAACTTTGAGGATGTTGATCAGGGGTCAGGATCTACCTCGTGGTAGCTCGGATCCTCCATATTTGCAACGGATAATCCAGATCAACCTAATCTTTGAATGGACGATCTAGAGCCCTCCGAGCTTGATCCAACGGTTGATTGAGCTCTGATTGGGGTGAAACCTTCAGATCTTGATCAGAGTGCTTGATCAACCCTAACCCTAGCTCGGATTGCTTCAGATGGTCCCGGATGGCTCAGATCTAGCCGCTCTTGAATCGGACGACCCAGATTTAATCCTAATCTTGATAACTCGATCCTGGTCACTTCCGACTCAAGTTTGACCCAATATTCCCTAGGTCCATGAACCTTTCATGCCTACAAAAATAGATCAAGAATTTAGTGGCCAAATAATCCAAATATGTGTAAATTTGCAATTAAGTCCAAAATAAGAGTAAGTTCTAAAACCTAGGGCAATTTCACAATTAAGCAATAAAAACATAGATCAAACATGGATTTTAGCAATTAAAATAATCAACAAAATGGTATCTATCAGTTTACCACTCTCATCATTGTCTAATCTTGTGTTCGTAGCCATGGGAGTGGTTACCTCTTTTGAATCATTCATGTTGAATTTGCGAAGCATTTCTTGTGTATACCTTGATTGGTGCACATGGATACCATCGCGAGTTTGCTTGATTTCAAGTCCAAGGAAGAAGGTCAACTCTCCCACTAGACTCATTTCAAACTCACTCTCCATGTGTCCAATGAACTCATTTAAATAGCCCTTATTATTTGAGCCACAAATTATGTCATCAACATATACTTGGGCTACAAAAATGTTGTCACCATCTCTTCGTAGAAATAGTGTAGGGTCTATTTGGCCTTTAACAAAGCCTTCTCAATCAAGAATGTCGACAACCGCTCATACCAAGCTCGGGGTGCTTGTTTAAGGCCATAAAGTGCCTTTTTGAGCTTGAACACGTGGTTTGGAAATTCGGTACTCTCAACCCCCGGAGGTTGTTCGACGTAGACCTCTTCTCTAATCAAACCATTTAGAAAGGCTGATTTGACATCCATTTGGTATAATTTGAAGTCACGATGTGCTGCAAATGCAAGCATCAATCGGATGGATTCTAATCGTGCTACGGGAGCATAAGTCTCATCATAATCAAGGCCTTCAACTTGACTGTAGCCCTTGGCTACCAGGCGTGCCTTGTTTCTAATGATTTCTCCCTTATGGTTTAATTTCTTTTTGAAGACTCATTTGGTTCCAATAATGGTGGTCTTCTTGGGTCTAGGGACTAAGTCCCAAACTTGACTCCTCTCAAATTGACCTAGTTCATCTTGCATTGCAATGATCCAATCGGGATCACTTAATGCTTCATCAATTTTCCTAGGTTCAATTTCGGAAATTAGGGCAACTTCATTAGCCTCATTCCGGAAGAATGATCTAGTCCTAACCCCATGATGGATGTCTCCAACAATTTGGTCTTGGGGATGACTAGAGGCTAATCTAGTTTGCCTAAGAGTTGGTGGTGCTTCTTGAACGGGTTCACTAGACACAAGTTCTGCCTCAGGATCCGGCTGATCAATGGGTTCTCTAGGTTCACCGTCATCAGACTCATCACCATCAACAACACTTGGAGTTTCTTTCAAACTTAGTCTCCTAAGTTCGAGTTGAACTCCTTCTACATTTTCTGATTGGTCAATTGATTTTGGAATTTCTTCAAAGACCACATCAGAAGACTCTTCAACTAATCTAGATTTCTTGTTGTAGACTCGGTAGGCTTTACTAACGAGAGAATACCCGACTAGTATCCCTTCATCAGCCTTTGCCGTGAACTTTCCAAGGTGGTCCTTGGTGTTTAGAATGAATACCTTACAACCAAACACCCTAAGGTGTTTAACCGTAGGTGGTTTTCCAAACCAAAGCTCATGGGGAGTCTTTCCTAAGAACCTATGGATGAGGACTCTGTTTTGCACATAGCAAGCTGTATTTATAGCTTCAGCCCATATGTAACTCGGGAGTGAGTACTCATTAAGCATGCTTCGTGCAGCCTCTTGAAGAACACGGTTCTTCCTCTCTACAACACCATTTTGTTGTGGTGTTCAAGGAGTAGAGAACTCATGCTTATAACCCCTATCTTGACAAAATTCTAAAAACCTTTGGTTTTGAAATTCACCTCCATGATCACTTCTAATTGTCTTAATGGTTGATGATTTTTCATTTTCAACTCTTCTAATAAAAGAAATGAAAATATCTAAGGTTTGGTCCTTATATTTTAAAAAGTAAGTCCATGTATATCTAGTAAAATCATCAATAATCACAAAGCAATACCTACTTCCATTCAATGATATGATAGTACTACAATCAAATAGATCTATATGAAGTAAATCTAATGCATTGAAAGTACTTACAGTGCTTTTACCTTTATGTGCAGATTTTGTTTGCTTACCCATTTGACATACATCACAAAGTTTGTCTTTCTCATACTTGATGCTTGGTAAGCCATGGACTAATCCCTTGTTGGCCAACTTCCGGATGTTCTTCATGTTAACATGTGCTAGTCTCCGGTGCCAAAGGGTGGACTCTTCTTCTTTTGACATGAAACACTTAGCAAAAGCATTAGTAACACTTTTAAATGAAACTTGATAAATATTGTCTACTCTTGCTCTTACTAGTACCATGTCCAAGGTGTCATTTTGTCTAACTAGACATTGACTTGGTTGGAAGTCAATTGTGTAACCCGTGTCACACAATTGACTCACACTTAGGAGATTAAATTTCATCCCCTTGACTAGAAGGACATTTAAAATTCTAAGACATTCGGATATTTGAATGTCTCCTATCCCTATGACCTTAAGACTACCATTGTTACCAAATGATACATTACCTCTACTTTTCTTGTGAAGTGTGGTAAACAATGATCTATCCCCGATCATGTGTTTGGAGCATCCACTATCAACGAACCAAGTTGATAGATGCTCACCCTCAATCATAACCTACACAATTCGAAAAATAAAAGTTTTAGGTACCCAAACCTTGGGACCTAAAGCATCAACTAAACATGACTTAGGCACCCATGGCTTGACCATTTTCTTTTGGATTTTGGGTGTCCTAGATTGTCTCATATCAGTCCAAGACATGAGAGACACAAATGACGGTTCCTTAGGACGGTAACTAATACCGGCCCTATTGTAAACCACCCTTTGGTCATTTAGGATCATATCTAGGGTCTTAGAGCTAGTTGAGAATTTTCCAAGAATATTCTTGAGCTTCTCAACTTCACTCTTCAATGATTGGTTTTCCTCTACTAGCAATTCATCATGCAAATCATTGACTTCCTCAACCTTAGAGGACTTCAAATTTTCAATTTCAAGTTTCAATGATTTAATTTCATCTTTTAGTAGCTCAACAGGTAAATCATCAACGTTATCATCCCTAGATGCTTTCAATTGATCAATTTCTAATTGCAATGCTTTAACCTTATTTTTGGACTTCTTAAGCATACTAGTTAAATATGCAATTGCTCTATAACACTTTTCCAGCTCGGGAGAAGTTACCTCATCATCATCCGAAGATGATGAAGCCGCGTTTGAGGAGCTTGAAGATTCATCACTGCTCTCCTCTCCAAGAGCCATGAGTGCCACTTGCCTTGTGCTCTTCTCCTCCTCTTCTTCATCGGATGAGCTTGAGGATGACTCATCCCAAGTGGCCTTCAAGGCCTTCTTCTTCTTCTTGGATCTCTCTTCTTTCCTTTTGGATTTCTCCTTCTTCTTCTTAAGCTTTGGACATTCATTCTTGAAATGCTCTTTTCTACCACACTCAAAGCAAGATGCATTAGTCTTATCAAGTTTGGATTCACTAGTGTTACCTCTACTTTTGAAACGTCAATCCCTTCGCATCATTCTCCTCACAAAGTTTGTCATCTCGGAGGAAGAAGAGCCGCTGCCATCTTCCTCGGAATCGGACTCTGATTCGGAAGAGGATGAAGATGAGGAGATCTCCTTCTCCTTCTTCTTCTCCTTCTTCTTCTTGTTGGTTCGGTCCCCTGCAACTAAGGCAATCCCCTTCTCTATGGGGCCTTTGTTAGCCATTTCATGCAATCCCATCTCACAAAATAAATCATCTAACTTTACAATAGATAGATCTTTGGATACTTTGTAGGCATCCACCATGGATGACCACAAAACATTCCTTGGAAATACTTTCAAGACATACCTCACATGGTCGCGGTTCTCAACCTTTTCATCAATTGAATGAAGCCCATTGAGGACTTCCTTGAACCGGCTATGCAGCTCACTTACCGACTCATTCTCCTTCATGGAGAGATTTTGAAGTTGATTGAGGAACAAGTCCCTCTTTGCGATTCTAGAGTCTCGGGTGCCTTCGTGAAGCTCAATGAGTTTGTTCTACAAGTCCTTCGCACTTGTGAAAGGACCAACCTTGATGAGTTGGTCTTTGTTCATGCCACATTGTAGAGTGACGACCGCCTTCGCGTCGGCTTCACTCTTCCGAGTTTGTTCAGCAGTCCACCTCCATGACTCAAGCTCTTTGCCTTCGTCATCCTTAGGAGGGATGAATCCCTCCTTCACCGCGAACCAAGTGTGGATATCCATCTTCAAATAGTATTCCATCTTTGATCTCCAATATTGAAAGTCGGCGCCGTCAAAGAATGGAGGTCAGGTGGTAGAGAAGCCTTCTCTCAAAGCCATCTTGTTGATAACTCTTGGATGTTAAGCCATAAACAGAGCCCCAAGCTCTGATACCACTTGTTGGGAACGGATGGCTAGAGAGGGGGGGGGGGGTGAATATAGCCAATCTCTTTTATCTTTGGCACTTATCAAGATTTCTGCACTCAATCTTATCAGTAGCACAGCGGAAGAAACAAAAGAAACTAAAGCAGTGCAGTAAACGAAAATAGAAATGAAAGCAAACAGAGACAACTGCCAAGATCGCTAACAAGAGGGTTTACAAGGTTCGGGGATAACTTGCCCCTACTCCTTGGCGTGCCCTTAAGGTGGGCGATCCCTTGATCGTCGACAGATCAAGCCCTGGTTTTCACCGGATATAACACAACTCCTTCTTGGTGGAGAAACCTCACCACAGAGAAACCTCTCCACAGCGTTTCAATCACAGATAAAGTTTAAGCACAAAGAAACAACAAGAAGGATCTTACTCAAACACTTAGCAAGGACAAGAACACAGCAAGCTTCCCTGAGCTCCACCCAGTGGCGATCTCACGCAAGAACCCTTCTTCGTGTCTTCCCACTGTCGGACTCCAAGCTCCTTGTTCTCCCCTTCAAGCGCTCAAGTAATGAATGATTGCTTCTCGATCGCTTGCTCAAAGTGATGAAAACTTCAAGAACACAACAAGCTTGTTGTGGAGAACACAAGGTGCGGCCAGAACACTAGTTTTCGAACTCTGCTTCCACGAAGCCAACTTTCGCCCCTTTTGATTCTCCATACAGCACCAGGTGACAACATCCTCCGTAGCCTCCAGCTACCTCACTGCCAACGCCAGCTACCACTGAGCCCTCTCTGGTCTTCCTGAGATCCCCTCAGCCAAGCCCCAGTCTCGGCTCTAGTTTGCAGCTCGGCCGTTGCAACTGGAAATGGAGAATTGGACAAACCTGCTCCAAGGAAAGCCTCCATTGACCTCTCCTTGAGTGTTTGAATCCTCCCCTGTCACCTGCAGCTTAATCAGACTGTTAGAGCAGTAAATCACACAATAAGTCAAATATCAGAAGCAAACAGCAGCGAATCGGATACGATCAGACGCTTTGACGGCGTCTGATAGTGCAATTTGAATTAAAGTGATCGGTCACCGGACCGATCCAGGACTTGTGGGTCGGTCACCAGACCGAACCACTGCTTCGCTGGGATTCCCAGCTCTCGCGGCTATACACGCCTGATCGGTCACCCGACCGATCAGAGTGAAGCCTGATCGGTCACTCAGACCGATCAGGACAGATGAACAGTGATTTTTTAATCAGATCCAAACTCCCTGATCGGTCACCGGACCGATCCAGGGTCTGATCCGCAAGGGAACTCACTCACCGTCTGCTCCCTGATCGGTCACCAGACCGATCAGGAGCAAGGCAGCAAGGAAGCAGCCTGCTCCCTGATCGGTCACCGGTCCGATCAGGAGCCACATAGTAGGTTCCCAACCTCACTGTGCGCTCCCTGATCGGTCACCAGTCCAATCAGACATCGCTGGATCGGTCACCAGACCGATCCACGAAGGAGCAGCGTGCCAATGTCCCTGATCGGTCACCAGACCGATCCAGGGACTCAAACCTAGCCCTCCAAGCTAGGAATTCATTCACCTTAGCTCTCCAAGCTAAGGATTTTTCCATCTAACTCTCCAAGTTGGGAATTTGCACCTAACCCTCCAAGTTAGGACTTTTCACCTAGCCCTCCAAGCTAGAACTTTTCACCTAGCCCTCCAAGCTAGGACTTTTCACCCAACCCTTCCGAGTTAGAACATCATCCAACCTAGCCCTCCAAGTTAGGCACCTGACCCTCCAAGCTAGGACTCTTTCACCTAATTCTCCAGGATGGGAATTTGCACCTAACCCTCCAAGTTATGACTTTTCACCTAGCCCTCCAAGCTAGGACTTTTCACCCAACCCTTCCGAATTAGGACTTTTCCAACATCTAGCCCTCCAAGCTAGGATTTTTCACACCTAACCCTCCAGGTTAGGATTTTCCAACACCTAGCCCTCCAGACTAGGATTTTCCATACCATGCCTGATCCCTGATCAGGACTTAATCATAATCAATAATCATCCACCTAAACTAAAATCGATGTCAACACCAAAACAACAATCAGAGCAAGACTGCATCAATACTAAGGACTATTCATACCAAGAGTCACATGAGAAAATTTATGAGACTCATATGATAATTTATGAAACTTTCTCATGGCGGGTAAATTCAGTACACATTTTCTAATGTATACCCATCTGTCAACTTGATATCACATATCCATGACTTGTGAGCTCAAGTCATCAATTGACCTACATGCTAGTCTCCATACATTAATATTGTCCTTGAATATTAATTCTTGACCAGGAATGATTTAGTGGAGTGTTCTCTACATTATCTCACTATCGATTCAACCAATCGATATAATGTAGATAAGAACCTACTACCCAAGGACATTATTATACTTAATTATTTGGCACAAGTATAAAGTAAGTATAATAACCAAAACATGTCTTTATTAATGATAGAATATGATACAAAAAGTCCCTAGTTAATCATCTCATAATTGTCTCTAGGGCTCCTACTAACTATTATGGTAAACTTAATTAGTATTTTAGATTTCACAGGGGCCAAATTGTAAAAAAATCCTAAATCATATATTCCATCTAAGTTTCAGATAAATCCTGTTGGTAAAAATTTATATTGATTTCCTAAATATATCTTAAATTGTTAGATTTTTTCCTTATTTGTCAAGTAGAGACTAAATTTATTTTGGAAATAAAATGTTTTAATCTTATTTAATATTTCTATTGGATAACTATTTGCAAAAAATTAGTTTAATTTTTTTAATAAAGGTTGCTTGGTTCTATCTATATATTTTTTAAAGTTTTTTTTACAAATAAACAAATTTATTATAATTTTTCGTTCAAAAATGAGCTTTTTTTCTTAAAAAATTAATTTCATCGAATCTGATTTTTCAAGATCTGCAAATTATCTACCAAGCTTTGAGAAATTTTCAAAACTATTTGATGATGAAATCAAAATTTAAAATTATTTTTCTAAATTATCAATAATGAATTCAAAATCAAGTTTCAAAATGTTAGAAAATTATTCTCACTTTGATAATTTTTCTGGAAATAATTCTTTAAAATTCTAACTGTTATAAAATATTTTGATAAATTTTCAAAAATTATTTTCGAAATTAGACTTAACATTTGAAATTGCAAGCAAATTTTGAAAAGTATTTCTCTTAACATTTTACATTTTTTTTTTGATGTGATCAAAGGGGGAAACGTATTAAGTTAAGGGGTAGGCTCTAAATTTCATTTTTTTTGCTTACAGTGTTATATATTGATTCATATTTTTTGCTTGTTTACCCTAACTTAACTCGGGTTGATGTACATCAAAAAGGGGGAGATTTTAAGTACCCCAGGTTGATTTTGATGTGGTCAATCGAGTCAAGTTAGGTCATGGTGTTTTTAATCCTTATGTCTAAGTGTGCAGGAACTTAACAGCACAAGAAGTTGAGCGGAAAACGCAATGGTCGAGAAGGATGGCATGGAAAGGGAACCGACAGGCTTGTTGTATCCGAGGGACGCGAAGCTCTATGGAAGAGTATGCCGGTGGAGCGAGAAGGATGCACACGACGTCCGAGGGAGGAGAAGCCGAGAGGAAGGACGCTTGAGGGGAAAAAGGCCGGAGTCAGGTTCGGGTGAACCTAACTCCGGTTGGGCAGAAATCACTCAAGAAGATCAAAAATCATGCTGGAGACTGGTTAGCAGCTACTGTCCTAAACCAATCTCGGGCGCCCCTGTGCATATAGGCACCCGAGAGGTTGTTTTATCAACAAAGCTAGCCATTTGTGATCGTTGCACTGCGGAAAATTCATAAGCCACGTGTCAGGTGCCCTGGAGCACTCTAGCACCCCAGTATTGCCAAGTCAGCAAACGGATAAGTTTGTCTGGGGCTATAAATAGGCGCCTAGAGCTTAGTTTCAATTCACTCATTCAATTCTAGCATTAGCAAATGAATTCTGTGTAGTTTTTCTTTCTTTCTCTGAGATTCCCACGTGTAAGAGGCTTCTCCACCCAAAGGAGTTTTATTCAGGAGAATCAAGCCACATTCCGCCTTGGATTAGCAACCTCCCCGGTAGCAAATCAAGTAAAATCTGGTTGCCTCTTTCTTTACAGTTTGCTCATTTTTTTATGTTATTTATTTCTGCTTGATCTAACTAACATCTTTGTTTAAAGAAAAACAAAATATTTGAATTTTTATTTTCAGGAGTAATTCACCCCTCTCCAGAACCCGGGTGTAGTGCTAAATATGCAAGGGTTCGCGTTGCAGGGTCCGACTGTAACGTCTCGGCAAGGACCGCTACATCTCCATGAGAACTTGGGTGTAGTGTTAAATAGGCAAGAGTTCTCACACCATAGGTGGACTAAGAATAAACATTATAAGAAAAGTAATAGTCTCAGATTTGGAACATGGAATATAGGAACTCTCACTGGTAAAACAATGGAGGTAGTAGATACAATGATTAGGAGAAAAATTAGTATTTTGTGTGTGCAAGAGACAAAATGGGTAGGTGAGAAGGCAAAAATGATAGAGAACTCGGGTTTTAAGTTATGGTATACAGGAAAGAGTAAAACAAGAAATGGAGTGGGTATTTTTGTAGATAGTTCTTTAAAAGATGAAGTTGTTGGTGTAGTTAGAAAGGGGGATAGAATTATAGCTCTCAAGATAGTAGTGGCGAAAGAAGTTGTGAACGTAATTAGCATATATGCACCTCAAGTAGGATTAGATGAAGAAACTAAATCAAGATTTTGGAGCGATTTAGATGAGGTATTACAAAACATTCCGCCAAATGAAATGATTTTAATAGGAGGCGATCTAAATGGACATGTCGGAGCGAAAAATGAAGAATATGAGAGGGTACATGGGGGTTATGGGTTTGGAACAAGAAATGAAGAAGGAAAAACTATATTGGATTTTGCGATAGCATATGACCTTATACTAGCTAATACATTTTTTAAGAAAAAAGAAGAACACTTGATCACATTCAAAAGTGGGAATAATAAATCACAAATTGATTATTTTATGGTTAGGAAGAGAGATAGGAAGATTTGTAAAGATTGTAAGGTTATCCCTGGAGAAAGCTTAACTACCCAACATAGATTAGTAGTGTTAGATATACGCCTTAGTTATAATATTAATAGAGGAAAAATATACACGACTCCTAGAATTAAGTAGTGGAAGTTAAAGGATGGGAAGCAAAACATATTGAAGGAGAAGGTAGGAATACAAGCATTAGATGAAATATATAGCGACTCTAATACGACATGGGATAAGATGGTATCAAAGTTGAAAATAGTAGCTAAGGATGTACTCGGTGAGTCAAAGGGGCATGCACCACCAAGGAAGGAATCTTGGTGGTGGAATGAGAAAGTACAAGAGAAAGTGAAAGAAAAACGAATAGCTTATAAGGAATTATATATTTGTAAGAACGAGGAAAACTTAAAAAAATATACAATAGCCAAGAAAGAGGCTAAGAAAGCAGTGAATGAAGTAAAAAATAAAACTTTTGAACGATTATATCAAAATTTAGATACAAAAGAAGGGGAAAGAGACATTTATAAAATAGCTAAAGCAAGAGAAAGGAAAACAAGAGACCTTAGTCAAATAAGATGTATTAAAGATGAATGCGATAGAGTACTAGTAAATGATAGCGAAATAAAAGAGCGGTGGAAGATTTACTTTCATCAACTTTTTAATGAAAGTTTAGGGGACCAACTTGACTTAGGCAATTTAAGTATTTCAAATGAGTATAGAAATTTTAATTTTCATCGGAGAATTCAAACTTCAGAAGTAGAACAAGCTTTGAAAGGGATGCAAAATGGAAAGGCCGTGGGACCGGATGATATCCCAATCGAGGTATGGAAATGTTTAGGGAAAAAAGGTATTGAATGGCTTACAAAATTATTTAATTTAATATTGAAAACAAAAAAAATGCCTAATCAATGGAGGGCAAGTAGTCTGGTTCCCTTATATAAGAACAAAGGAGACATACAAAATTGTGCAAACTATAGGGGTATTAAATTAATGAGTCATACCATGAAACTTTGGGAAAGAGTAATAGAAAAAAGATTGAGGAAGGAGACCACGGTAACCGAAAATCAATTTGGGTTCATGCCTGGAAGGTCGACAATAGAAGCTATACATCTTCTTAGGCAATTAATTGAAAAATATCGGGAGCAAAAGAAAGATCTACACATGGTATTTATTGATTTAGAAAAAGCTTATGATAGGGTACCAAGAGAAATTATATGGAGAATTCTAGAAAAGAGAGGCGTTAGCGTAACATATATTGACCTAATTAAAGATATGTATGAAAATGTAACGACTAGAGTGAAGACTTCAGGTGGATTGACTGAAGCATTTCCAATAAGGATAGGGTTACATCAAGGATCAGCTTTAAGTCCCTATCTTTTTACACTAATCATGGATGAACTCACTAGGCACATTCAAGATACAGTGCCATGGTGCATGTTGTTTGCAGATGATATTGTTTTGATAGATGAGACACGTGAAGGAGTAAATGCTAAACTAGAATCTTGGCGGGAAACTCTAGAAATGAAAGGTTTTAGGCTTAGTAGAGTAAAGACTGAATATATGGAATTTAAGTTTAGCAATGCTAGACGTAGTGAAACAATTGTTAAGATAGGAGATGATGAGTTGTCTAAAATCGAGAACTTTAAGTATTTAGGATCGTTCTTGCAAAGTGATGGAGGAATTGAGAGAGATGTCTTACATAGAATACAAGCAGGATGGTTGAAATGGAGATTAGCATCGGGTGTCTTATGTGATCGTAAAGTACCTCTAAAACTTAAAGGGAAGTTCTACAAAACGGCAGTTAGACCTGCTATGTTATATGGTGCTGAATGTTGGGCTATGACTCGGGCACATGAGCAAAAGATGAAAGTTGCAGAGATGAGGATGTTAAGGTGGATGTGTGGACATACGAGGATGGATAGAATAAGGAATGAGAGTATTAGAGAGAAAGTCGGAGTTGCATCTATTGAAGAAAAACTTCGGGAGACACGTTTGAGATGGTACGGACATGTACTTAGAAGACCAATAAATGCCCCTGTTAGACGATGTGAAACTATGATAAATACGCACATTAAAAGAGGGAGAGGAAGACCAAAAAAGACTTGGTTGGCAACAATAAAACAAGATAAATTTTATTTAAATCTAGATGATGATATAGTAGGGGATAGAACTCAATGGCGTAAAAGGATCCATATAGCCGACCCCACCTAGTGGGATAAGGCTTTGTTGTTGTTGTTGTTGTTGTTGTTGTAGGAGTAATTCACCCCTCTTACCGACCAACAATCACCGTCAGGGTGAATAGCTCATGTCGTTCTTTTGTTAATTTGTCACAACGGAAACTTGAAACAACACTAATTCCCTTGATTTACTTTATATTCACCTTCTTAAGGTGACTAATCTAAGGATCCATGCACAACTCTACTATGAACACACTCCTTCTAGAAAATAACTCGGAGGTGGAGAAACTTCGCACATGCTCGAATACAACAAGGACACAAAGCAAATACAAATTAAATCGTAAAACACGATTACATTAATAATGAATTCTTACTTAGTTTGCTTTCTTGTAGCTTTGATTACCCTTTTGAAACTTGAAAATGTAAAAACACTTTTCTCCAAGAAACCACAAGAATTGGAGTGGAAAAAATCTTGAGCTCTACTTCTTCCTACATTGGAAAACCCTTTTCTAGGGGTTGCTTGAGGTTCTCAATTGTTTCAGTTTTTCTCTAATCGATTGTCATGTTAGATCTGCTCGTTAACACCTGCATAACAGTTTTTTTTTCAAAAACCTAATCGATTGGTGAGTCATGCCAATCAATTAAGAAGCTCTGAATCCATTAAGCTAATTGATTTCGGAACTTACTATGTGCGAGAAACAATAGCCTAATCAATTGGACCAATCAATTAGCTTTAGCCAAGTCGATTGACCTAATCAATTCTGGCTCTCTTCTCTCATGAAGAAACATCTAAATCAATTACTCTAATTTATTCCCCTCTGGCTGGATCGATTAGACAATCAATCCCCCAACTCTACATTCTTCACGAAACACAACCTCTAATCGATTACTCAATTGATTAACTAGCCCTAATCGATTAGTCCAATCGATCAGGCTCTGTCCTAATCTATTACCCAATCGATTTACCTTGACTTGATCTAAGTCCAAATCTTGGGTTATCTTGCCCAATATCCAGTCAACCGTTACCTATTGAAACTTCTCGTTGCCTACCATCTATAGGATCGTAGGAGTCGAGAGAGGGGGGGGGGTGAATCTCGATCGTTAAAAAAAATTCATTTCCTTATTAGTAAAACCAGAGTAATAGCAGCAGAAATAACAATGTCACAGTTTGTTTTTACTTGGTTAGGAGCCCAATCGACTCATACTCCATAACTCACGATCCTTGATCACTTTCGATGGGCAATCACTTTAGCTCTTTTCTCCAAAATCCTTCGAAGGAAAGCAAACTCGTAGAATGATGAAAGAGTATAGTAACAAACATACTATCTCCTTTAAATAAATACAAGTATAGAAAAATAAATATACCGACAATAAGATATTAGAGTTTAGCATAGGTTGTCGCTTAGCCTTCTGGTGTAGTAGAAGAAGTGGCTTACATGAAAAGTAGCAGAGACATGAATGTGTTGGTGCAGAATGCACCTAAGTCAAACCCGTGTTTTGATAATGGCAACATAGGTCAAAAGTTAAGTCTTTCATGTTTTCTAACAAGTTAATCTAGTGTGCAGGAAAAGCCCTAGCGAAGGACTGCTAGGCACTGGCAAAGGAATGCCAGGAAAGAAAGCCCTAGCAAAGGATTACTAGGCAACTGGCGTAGGACTGCCAGTATCAAGCCCTAGAGAAGGACTGCTAGGCTCCAGGCGAAGGACAGCTTGGGACTGAAGCCCTAGCGAAGGACTGTTAGGCAACTGGCGAAGGACTGCCAGTTTACAAGACCTGACAAAGGACCGTCAGGCAAAAGTCCAACCAGAGGAACGGTTGGCATCAGGTAAATTCTCCCGAGAGGAGTAGGTGAGGACGCGTTCCCCGTCGAGGGAACAGTAGGCGTCGGTTCGACCTAGGGCTCCATTTTGGAGACCAAAGTCAGAACCAAGACAGCTAAGGCTGTATAATCTAATATTTTATTAAATTATTGTGTTTTGGACTAACCCTGGATGCAGGACCGAAGGAACGTGTGTCTGCAGCTCAGAAAGCCTCAAAGGAGAGAGGCAATGGCTGAGTAGGGCGCCCGGAGTGTCCCGGGCGCCCCCAAGGTACATACAAAACATATCAAAGGAAAAAGAGTTCAAATAGCTGCTGGGCGGGGCGGCCCCTTGCTCCCGGGCGCCCGCACTGCTCCCGGGCGCCCCCTGCATCCCGGGCGCCCCCATGCGCATACATCGAACCCGAACCCCTCGAAGCCACGCGAAGCCAAAGGATAGAGTTTGACCCGGTCAATCCGGCCGCCCCGAGCGCTGCGGGCGCACCGGTCAAAGCGGATCCAAAGGATCAGACGCGACCGAGACTTTGGCGGATCGAAGGCCACGTGGGGGGTGCCCCCGACATCCCTGGCGCCCCCAGGCCCTATATAAGGGACCTTCGACCAAGGCTTCGACACAACTGTTCTCTCAACGCCCCAACGATCTTCTACGCTCGTGCCTTGCTCCGAAAACACTCCAACTCGAGCCGACGACGTCCCGCTGCCCTGAACAAGTCAATACACTTCGGACGTCGGTAACGAAGATCGAAATTTTAATATTATTATTCTATTGCACTTATTTGTAATCATATATTGTAAACTATTTTGCGCGTATATAGAATTGCCCAAAGTAAACGGGCAACGACCGTGGGCCTTGGAGTAGGAGTCGACACAGGCTCCGAACCAAGTAAATCGACTGTGTCTGTGTGCTGTTTTTAAATTTCCGCTGTGCAACTGCTCTTTACGAATTTCCGAACGATTTCCGATATTCTCCCCCCCCCTCTATCGGTTTTCACGATCCAACAAGTGGTATCAGAGCGGGGAAGTTCAAACATGGTGCAACCACCAGTTTGAAAATTTCTTTTCGGATTTTCGTTATTATTTTCGAATTTTTTTTTAAAATATTTTTTTTCATTCGAATTTTTTTCGTTAATCGAGGTTGGTGCAACACCCCTCGATATTTTATTTCCCTTATCCAACACTACTAATCCAAGACCTAGTCTTGAAAATTTTATTTTTCTGTTAGTTTTTTTTAGATTAAAATGGCCATGCAAGAAGGATTCAGCACCGCCAGACCTCCACTTTTCAGTGGAGAAGACTTTTCTTACTGGAAAAGTCGTATGGAGGTCCACCTGAAAACTCAGGTGGATATGTGGATCATTATCCAGTCCGGTATGGAGATCCCCCGAAACACCGAAGGAGAACCACAAAGCTACTCCGAATGGGACAACTCCCTTAAATGCAAGATAGAAGCCGACGCTAAAGCAACACAAACCCTACAATGCGGGCTGACGAAAGAGGAGCTGAACCGCGTGGGCCCCTTCAACAGTGCAAAGGAGCTGTGGACAAAACTGATCGAGCTGCACGAAGGGACTTCGGATACTCGGATCAGTAAGAGGGATCTGCTACTAAACAAACTCTACACCATCAAGATGGCCGACAACGAAACAGCAGCCCAGCTCCACGCATGAATCCAAGAGGTAATGAACGGTCTTCACACAATAGGTCACAAGGTTGAAAACCGTGACCTAATCAGGTATGCCTTAAACGCTTTCCCTAGAAACACCTTGTGGGCATCTATGGTAGATGCATACAAGGTCTCTAGGGATCTTTCTAAAGTAAAATTAGATGAATTGTTTTCCGAACTAGAACTGCACGAACAAACTAACACCAACGTGGTCGAGAAAGGTATTGCTTTCGTTGCAGGTAAAACTGGAAGGACAACAAAGAAGAAGCTTGAACCCGAACCTGAGTCTAACTCAGACACAGACTCAGAAGACGAAGAAGGAGAACAAACTAAGCTGGTCCGGCTCGCTCGAAGCTACTACAAGGAGCTGAAGAACCGAACTAACAAACGGAAAACCGGCCGAAGAAAGGACGAACCAGCTGAACCCGCAAACAAGCCTAACGTGACCTGCTACGAGTGCAAGAAAAAGGGCTACTACAAGTCAGAGTGCCCTAACCTAAAGGAGACAAAAAGGATGAGAAGAAAGAAGGCACTGCAAGCAACCTGGGATGAATCGTCCTCAGAAGAAGAAGAAGAGGCACCCCAGTCCAACCTCCTAGCTCTGACCGCCTCAGATAAAGTTTAGACTGAGTCAGAAACAGAACAAGAGGACGGCGAGCTGACCTTCACAGAAGACAGAGAAATTAAGGTAATTGATTTTAATAGATTGCAATTAAGTGAGTTAATTTCATTTCTTTCTCGAGATTTGGCCAAAGCCAAACTCCGAGTCGAATCCCTCCGACAGGAAGTAAAACTCCTAAAAGAGGGAGCTGACTCTAAACCCTTAACCGAGAAGGTTCAGGAACGAACTCCTACTCAAGTTGAAAAACTTGAAAAGGAAAACTCCTCCCTGAAAACTCAGGTTAAGGATCTTAGATCAGCATTAGAACGATTTACATCTGGTTCCAAAGGTCTTGACATGATCCTTGGAAAACAGAAATCAGTTCTAAATCGATCTGGATTGGGCTATAGAACCAAATCTCGGCAAAGATCATACTTTGCTGTACTGAATCAGTCCAGAGGTGAAATTCAGGCATGGGTACCTAAACTATACCTGAACAAACCGACTGGATCAAATCAGTATTGGATCCCCAAGGACAAGATTCACATCTTGCCCAACCATCACCGTGGCTTTAGTTCCAGGGGAGCCAAACTGAAAACTATTTTCATTATTAGATAAACTTGTTATTCTTGATTTAAATTGCTTGATTGGTTGGTTATTTAATTTCTGCAATATACCATGCTTAGACATAGGCTAGCTTAAGGACTAAACAAACTTAGCTGAAATTTGACAACATAGTATTGGGTGGAGGTGAGATGATAGTACGTTAGGGAAGCCAATTTGGCGGAACTAGCCGAAGCTACCGATCCAAGACCCAAACTAGTTCTACCAGAAATTTTTCAAAGAATTTTTGAAAATGAAATTTCATTAAAAGGCTTTGTCAAGGGAAGGGTGGATGATCCCATAAGGCTACGGCCAAAGAAGGCCTAGTGCCTCGCCAGGACCTGGAAGCCAATTTTTGAAACTCAAATTCAAATTATTTTTTGTCAAATTCGAATCTAACACAAAATTTCAGTTATTTGTAGATCTTTTCAAAAATTTCAACATTAACTAAGTTTTCAAAATTTAACTGTTTTCAAAATTAATTAAGTTTTCAAAATTTAATTATTTTCAAAATTAATTACGTTTTCAAAAATGTAGTTGTTTTCAAAATTAATCAAATTTTTTAAAAATAATTTTAACTATCAAAACCTATCTCACAAAACCTATAAGGTTAACGTGATTGAAAACCCTAGATTTGGGTGAGACAGACTAGGCAGTGAAACTCAATTTAAGCTATTCCTGATTCTAATTGGATCCAAATCAAGAAATTCTTTATGCGTAGGAACATAAAGATTTGGACCAATGGATGTTGGATAGCGGTTGCTCCAGACACATGACTGGAGATAAATTGAAGTTCACCAAGCTCAAACGTAAAAACCTAGGCTCAGTGGCATTTGGCAATAATGCCACACTTAAGGTAATTGGGTCAGGTAATATTGAGCTTAAATCTGATTTCATTATTAAGAAAGTTCTATTGGTTGAAAACTTTAATTTTAACTTGCTTAGCATAAGTCAGTTATGTGATTCTGGTTATATAATTACTTTCAACAATTTTAACTGCCTGATCAGAAATGAACAAGACTAAGAAATCATACTTAAGAGCACTAGGAAAAACAATGTATACACTATAAATCTTCCCCTTATACCCAAATGTATGTTAACACAATTAGAACAAACAAACCTCTGGCATAAGAGATTAGGTCATACCAATTTGAGAACTATCTCAAAAATTACCCAACTTGGCTTAATCAAAGGTATCCCCAAATCAAAAATAATTAAAACCTAATATGTGAATCATGTAATCAAGGTAAACAAACCAAATCCAATCACAAACTAATCCATTCTGATTTAACTCAAACCACACTTGAGCTCCTGCACCTTGACCTATTTGATTCACATGGAGCCAAGTCACTAAGCGGAAACCGATACTGCTTAGTAATAGTTGATGATTACTCTAGGTTTACC
>JAGFNQ010000283.1:81070-104891 GCA_024364735.1 Boesenbergia rotunda | reverse complement strand
TAACGAAGATCGAAAGTTTAATATTATTATTCTATTGCACTTATTTGTAATCATATATTGTAAATTGTTTTGTGCGTATATAGAATTGCCCAAAGTAAACGGTCAACGACCGTGGGCCTTGGAGTAGGAGTCGACACAGGCTCCGAACCAAGTAAATCGACTGTGTCTGTGTGCTATTTTTAAATTTCCGCTGTGCAACTGCTCTTTACGAATTTCCGAACGATTTTCGATATTCACCCCCCCCTCTATTGGTTTTCACGATCCAACAGAATGAGCACAGGGAGTGTTGTCTTTTTGGTTCGTACCCCAAGGGCTTCTTTTATATGTATCATTCAGTCAACTGAAAAATCATTTCATCGATTAACCTATTCGTGATCATTCTATTCATCGACTGAACCCTATGCCTTTCCTTGTTTGCTCTGATCCGATCTATCTGATCCCCAAAATCATATTGTTCTGTCGAGTGAATAATTTTTTCCATTGATGAAATGCAGTTTCCTTTTTGATCTAATTTCACTACGATAATATCTCTGATCCATTAATCGATAAAGCTTTTTCATCAATAGAACAATATGAGGATATTTGAAGCTCTCTTTTTGTTGACGGAACACCTGTAAAACTATGTTAGTATTTACCCTGTAAAACATAGTTAGAACGGATATGAAAATGCATAAATGGTATAGGCAGATAGGTATGTCTTATCTCGACTTAGAAATCTCCGTTGGTTTCTTTGATCAGATCATCGCCTACGGTTTGTCCCAAACTGGGACACGACGTCACTCGCTCCCTCCAGGACCTCTCCTCAACTTACCTGTCAAATATCTGATCTTCCAGACCTATTTGGACTTTCTCTGCTCAGTGTCTGATTGTCTTATCCACTAAGATTTTTCCTATAATACTAAATTAGCACAACAAGTTTAATAGTAGTAATGCAAAATAGTGTTAGCAAAATTATACACAAGTTCACTAGAATCCGTTGATCGTTCAAACTTGCTTGGAGTTTACTCTTCCAAAATTTCTCATTACCTAGGATTCACTCCCCTAGGGGTTTCCTTTTGCTTGGAGTTCACTCTTCCAAAACTTGTCACAACCTAGGGCTCACTCCCCTAGAGTTTTTTCCTTTGTTTGAGTTCACTCCTTTAAGTCTTCTCGCAACCTAGGGTTTACTCTCCTAGAGTGTTTTCTTTGCTTGAAGTTCACTCCTTCAAGTCTTCTGACTTTTATTAGTCATTCGATCAACCTTAACATGACTAAAGCCCATTAAATATATTGTCAAACAAACATCAAAACTTTAATGGACAATTGCACCAATAATCTCCTCCTTTTTGATATTAGATAATATGTTTAAGTTTGGCAAATTACATAACCAACTTATCAATTCTTATGCAAGTTAGGTTTTCTAATTTATACATCCCCTTTAGCATACATATATTCTACTTATATTTCAATTCCTTAAATTTTAAGGACTTCTTTGCACCAACAATGTTAGATCGAAAGAGCACATATTGAAAGAATTAAAAAAAAATATTTTCCAAAATATAATAATATTTTCAAAAGAGGATATTTTTAAAACAATTTGCAAAGTGATTTTTGAATAATTTTTTTAAAAAAATCTTTGTTGAAAACCTGTATTTTTAAAATATTGTAAAAATTGATTTTCAAAAACTTTTGCAAAGTGTCTTTAAAAGTGCAATTTCAAAAACAAAGATTGTTGAAGTTGTTTTAAAATATAATTTTTCAAATGACTTTTCAAAAATAATTTTTCAAAACATAGTTTTTTAAAGGAATTATCAACATATTTTTCAAAATTAACCTATTTTTGAGAATTTTCTAAAGTATGCTTTTGAAGAATATTTTCAAAAGAATTTTTAGAAAAAATATTATGTTGAAACTATCATTTCAAAATTATTTTCAAGGAATTTTGATAAATTTTGTAAAAGTGTTTTCAAAGCAAAACATATTTAAAGGATCTTTTTTAAAGAGAACTGAAGCTTTCAAAGGGGTGTTCAAAGAATTTTTTAGAGATTTTACAAAAATAAAATATTTTTCAAAACAATCATTATTTCAAAAACTTTTTAAAAATATTTTATTTTAAAAATTTTCCTTTTTAAAATATATATTTAATTTATTCTCCCCTTAACCTCCTATATTTTTTTAACAAAAAGTTATTTATCGAAAAATAATCTACATTTATAAAAAATTTTGAACATTTTCTATTATCTAATATATAATTTTTTCGGTTTTATTTTTTTATATAGATTTGGATTATGGTGTGACAACACACGTTATATTTTTATATAATATAGATTTGGATTATGGTGGCTCCCTCCTACGCACTTTTTTCAAATATTCTTTTAAGTTTTACACAATTTACATTTTAACAATATCTTCATTTCTTAAAGGTTACTTTCAACTGATCAAAGGATACTATATACTTGTATATTTTTCTGTGACTTGTGTGTCTAAACTAAACTTTCTTGGAAGTCTCTTTTTTTTTTTCCTTGGGAATTCTCCTATAATCGGGATGCTATTTCATCGAGTTGATGATATGTTTTTTAGCCTAATATCTATTTGGATTTTGATCCAAAGGCCCAATTGAGAGCGAAAATTGATGACATAGAAGTTCACATTCAAGATTTAAGGCCTTACGGGCAGAGTATATATCATTGCCGAAGAGATTTTAAAAAGGAGGTAACAGACGGAATTGAATAAATCAAAATTTATTCAATAAAAAAATTGAATAAATTAAACCGAATTTTATTATTAAAATTGAATAAATCCAATCGATATAAAATCAATTAATTCAATTGATAACTGTTCCGAAAGAAATCAACATTGACGACTAGTCATCAGGGTTCAATCCACGAGGATAGTGATAAGAGAAGAAGAGTTTCCACCCTGCAAGATTAACATGAGTGTTAAGGGAACACATAGGAGGTTGTCCGGCGGAGCCCACTCCGACGCTCAAGTCAGTGCCTGAATCTCTTAGATGGAAGAAAATAAGGAAAACAGTATGAGTTCGAATGTGTATAACTCTTTTTTCTGGAGGGTTGGAGTACCTTTTATACCTGAGATGGTGGTTACATGTGCCCCCATGTTCTTCTTGTTGGAACTTGGATGACTAGAGGGAGGGGGTGAATATAGCTAGACACTTGAAATTTTAGCGCTTTTGAAATTTCTGCGACTCAAAGGTTTAGTAGCACAGCGGAAACAATAAAACAAAGTATGCAGTAAACTAAACCCTAAGTTAGTCACAAGAACAAGAACGCTAACAAGAGGATTTACTAGGTTCGGGGATAACTTGCCCCTACTCCTTGGCGTGCTCGTAAGGTGGGCGATCCCTTGATCGTCGGCAGATCAAGTCCCGAAAAAATCGGATAGTAAGTAACCTCCTTCTCGGTGGAGTAACCTCTCCACAGCGTTTCAACAATGATAGAGTTTTAAGCACAATGAAACACAAGAAAGATCTTACTTAGCACTTAGAACAGGTAAGAACACAAGCAGAGCTTCTCTCGAACTCCACCCAGCGACGATCTCACGCAATAACTCTCTTCTTCGTGACTTCTCGCTGATGGACTCACCAAGCCTCTTGTTTCTTCCTCCAAGTGCTCAAGTAAGGGATGGTTGCATCAAAGATTGCAGCTGCTTGCTCAAGAACGATGGAATAGCAGAGAACACAAGCACGCAGCGTTACTGATCAGAGTTGTTATTGTGGAGACTTGTTCGCCACCAAGCGCTTAAGTCCTTCCACTATTGCCAGGTCACCACCTCACTGCAGCCTCCAGCTGCTCTCCTGCAACCACCAGCCGCTACTGAGCTCTTCTGGACTCCCTGAACCTCCCTCAGACCAGCCCCAGTCAGCAGCTCCAGCCAGCGCCAGTGTCCGTTGCAACCTGAGGAGGAAAACGGACAAACCTGCTCCAAGGAAAGGCCTCCATTGACTCTCCTTGAGTGTTTGAATCCTTCCCTGTCACCTGCAGCTTTAATCAGAGCATTAGCACATATCAAGCAGAAAATCGAGTATCAGAGATTAAGCGCAGAGAATCAGATACGTTCAGACGTGATCAGAGCGTCTGACAGTGCATTTTGAATTAAAGTGATCGGTCATCGGACCGATCCAGGGCTCGTGGGTCGGTCACCAGACCGATCCACCGCCTTGCTGGGACTCCCAGCTTTCGCGGTGACACAGGCCTGATCGGTCACCAGACCGATCAGGATAGCCACTGTCCGATCATGCTCAAGCCTGATCGGTCCACTTCTGAGTGAACAGTAATCACGGATATCAGATCCTAGGTCGTGGATCGGTCGCCAGACCGTTCAGTAGCTGATCAGTGGGGGAACTCAACTCACTGTGTGCTCCCTGATCGGTCACCAGACCGATCAGGAGCCAAGCAGTGAGGAAACTGTCTGCTCCCTGATCGGTCACCGGACTGATCAGGAGCCGGACACTGAGGGAACTGACTGCTCCCTGATCAGTCACCGGACCGATCAGGAGCCGGACAGTGAGGGAACTGCCTGCTCCCTGATCGGTCACCGGATCGACCAGGAGCCGGGCAGTAGGTTCCCAACCTCACTGTGTGCTCCCTGATCGGTCACCCGACCGATCAGTGCTGGATCGGTCACTAGACCGATCCACGACGGAGCACCGTGCCAACTTCCCTGATCGGTCACCAGACCGATCTAGGGACGACCAAATCCCCTCTAAGTCATGAGAACAAGCCTCCGGCCCATCTCTGACTCGTGTCATGCCCAGCTTCACTCACTTGGACTTCAACCTAGCCCTCCAAACTAGGACCTGGCTTCACTCACCAGGATTTCAGTCACCCGACTTCACTCACCGGGACCCGGCTTCACTCACCGGGATTTCAACCTAGCCCTCCAAGCTAGGACTTTTCACCTAACCTTCCAAGTTGGGACTTTTCACCTAACCCTCTAAGTTAGGACTTTTCACCTAGCCCTCCAAGCTAGGACTTTTCACCCAACCCTTCCAAGTTAGGACTTTCCACACCTAGCCCTCCAAGCTAGGATTTTCCATACCTAACCCTCCAAGCTAGGATTTTCCACACCTAACCCTCCAGGTTAGGATTTCTCCACACCTAACCCTCCAGGTTAGGATTTCTCACACCGTGTCTAATCCCTGATCAGGACTTAATCATAATCATAATCATCAACCTAAACTAAAATCGGTGTTAACACCAAAACAACAATCAGGGTCAGACTGCATCAACAATCTCCCCCTTTTTGTTGTTTGATAACCCGATTTTAAGTTTAGGGATTCTCAATCAATTTTTCAAATTTCAGGATCATAGGGGAATCAGGATCCTCCCCCTACAACATGATCATCCTAAACTTAACCAACCACACTCTCCCCCTTTGTCGAACATCGAAAAGGTCTAGAAGGGCTGTTAAGTTTAACCATACTCCCCCTCAATCCTAGGGGAATCCCAAAATAACAAAGGTATGATTGATTTATTTTGATAAACATATGAACACATATGACAAAGATAAGGCATGGCAAGACAAGCATATGTATCATATGGAACTGGAGCATAATCATAGCCATGCATAATAAGGCATACACGCAGATATCACAGCAATTCAACCATGTAGATAGTAATCATGTGAACACACAGATAAGCCAATAATCAAAACATGATAAGGCAAATGTGAAATGCATGCAAAATATCAGATGCATCGTCAAGCATATAAATCAGAGGCACATAGCCATAGAGTCATACAATCCACACAGTCAATGTCATCAATCCTCCGCGGGGTCATCGTCTGAAGAATCAGCAATATATATACCATCCCCTGATGGAGGGTTGTTGGAGGTCGCACCACCAAGAAACGTATGATGATACCACTCCTCATACCACGTCTCCTGCAGTGAAACGATCCCAAAGACATCGGATGCTAGAGCATTGAGGTGGCGATCGAAGGACCGAAACTCTGAGCTGACCTCCTGTCGCCAAAGCTCAGAAATATGTAACTCGTGCTGCATCATCCGCTCTAGCTCTGCAACCTGCCAGCGAAGGTCAGGAGTCCACTCATCGTAATCCTCTGCATCAGCGGGCGGCTCCTAATCATGGGCTGCTCTAGGTAGCTCCCCCACGCGTCTCTGATCCTTCCACCTCAGCCCCTGCGGCCCGACAACAATGTCGAACTGAGCAAGCATGTGACGATCCAAGTGGCAGTCCTATCCAACCATGGGCACAATGCTGCCCTGTGAAACGTCGATACCTATCGACTGCAGCCACGCAGTAATGATATGGCCAAAGGGCATGTAAACCGTCTGACCATACATCTGACTGTGGACGATGATGGAGAAGAAAAGGGAAGTCACTGGGTCAAAGTCTAACTGCTGATGCATCCCGTAGAGCATCAAGCAGTGGAATGGATGAATTTCATCTAGGTGCTTTGTAGTAGTAGGGATGAGATAGTTAGTGATAATCTTAAACAAAGCATAATCAACGGGCGAGAGGCGGAGAGCAGCAAATGTAGGAAAGGCACTGGAAGCCTCACCGAGTTCCCTCGACTTGGGATGATCGAAAAAGTACTCATGGATAGAGTCAAAGGTGACTCCATCAAAGGGAACCGGTAGGGGATCCGGAAGATAAGGGTAGAGTGAAAAGTCATTCTCGGACCGGCGACAACCGTGAAAGGCAGTGAAAGTAGATAGATTAAAATCAAGGTCAACACTAGCGACACGGGTCCTCCACCCCGTGCCCTCTCCACTAACCATATTATTATAAAATTCAGAGACTAAATCAAAGTTGATTGGCTTTTCAAGGAAAAGAATGGGTTGAAGCTCATAGTGTTCAATGATCTGTCGTATCGTAGGACAATGTTCATAAATTTAGGTTTGGCCCACCGATCGACATGGCATGAGTTTGAATGTATGCCATTGGAAGTCTAGAGCAAAATGAATATTTTGAAATCTGGTATGTGGAGGTGGTGGAGGTCTTGAAGGAGATGTAGATGATGAAGGGCCTTTGCCCTTTGAGCTTCCCTCCACGGGTTCTTTTCCCTTAGATGATTTTCTAAAGAATTTAAAGAATTGATCATGCACATAGTTTAAACCAATTGGACAAGGTTGAATTGATCATATGAACACAGGTTTAATCAAAGACCCAAGATTTGATCACGGAAAAATAATCAAAAGGTGAGACATTGATCAACGTTAAGACATGGCACAAAAGATTTATCAGTTTGATACAAGATGAGAACAATAATCAAATGAAGGAGAGATTTGATCATATGTAGGTCACGGCACACATGACACACACCCAAAATAAACCCCAAGAACAAACATCATGGTTAGTTCACCACATATTATAATATTTGAAGTATTCAACAAGATGGAAGAAGGAAAACCCTTACTTAGGTGCCATTGTCGTTGATTTGAGAAGTTCTTGAAGGCTGGAAGGAGAGCTCGCGCAGGAGAAAGTTCTCGGCGCAGATGAGCGCAAGACCTTGAGTGAGAGAGGAACTCGCAGGAAGACAAGGAGGAGCTTGCAAGACACCTTCTCAGGATCACACACGCACAGCAAGAGAAGGAGAGCTCACGAGCAAGGAAGAACACACAGGAAGAGGACTCACGCACAGTAGAAGGATGCGCAAGAGGGAATTTTTGGCGCTAGGGTTCGACAATGAGGGGTTTCGGGAGATTTAATCGGTTGGTGGATTGGTCCACCAACCGTAATTTAATGCGATTGAACGGATCACCGTTCAATCTGGGAGCGCCCAGACCGATCAGGCTTTGGCCTGATCGGACTGGCCTGGTCCTGATCGGTCGGGTGACTGATCAGGCAGGTACCTGATCGATCGACTGATCGATCAGGAAGCGAACAGTAGGGTTGGATGATATTCTGGAAGCCCCCTGATCGGTCTGTGGACCGATCACCACAGGGTGCCGGATCAGTCCGGGGACCGATCCAGGCTAGCACAGAATGTTTGGACAAAATTTCACAAAGTCCCTCTGATCGGTCTGTGGACCAATCACCACAGGAGGGAGTCAGATCGGTCCAGGGACCGATCAGCCGTACTCCTGATCGGTCCAGTGACCGATCAGGGTTCCTGATACTCCCTGATACAATCTGAAACTTTCAGTTTCAGACTTCCACTTAATTTCTGAAGGGATCTGATGAAAGATATCGATCTTGGAAGTGATCCCTTGACTATAATTGATCCCTAAACAAGGATCAAAGGTCCTTATGGTTTTGGCAAATCACTTTGCTCCACCCACGTGAAGTCAAACTCTTTCAACAATCATCCAATCATGTTTATACCAATTTCAAGTTTTCAATCAAGTTTCCTTGATTGGAATGTCCAAGTATGATCATGGAGCCAAATACACATATGTTATGCATTGGTTTTCCCCATACTTGGTCACCGAAGTGATTTTTATCTTGTCAACTTAATTTCTCAAGGGATGCATTGACATTTTGAGAAATTGAGTTGACCCTAACATCTCACCCCATTTCTAGCAAACAAAAACGTTTTGTTGAACCTTATAGTTTGTGTGAGATGTCCCCAAGTTACCCAATTGTATCCCAACAATTAGAAAAAATCATGAAGGGTTTTGAATGCATTTTGATGTTTATGAAGCGCGAGACATTCCCAACTCCCTTCTTAAGAAGCTAAACTCATTTTCGGGGAGTGGTTTAGTGAAAATGTCCGTTAGATTTGATTTGGACTCTACATGTGAGAGTATAATATCTCCTCTAGCAACATGATCTCTAATGAAGTGGTGACGCACTTCAATGTGTTTGATCCTAGAATGATGGACTAGATTCTTTGTTAGGTTAATTGTGCTTATGTTGTCACACAACACTTGCACACCTTTGTAGCTTAATCCATAGTCCTCTAGAGTATGAATCATCCACAACAATTGTGATACGCTCTCTCCCATGGCGATATATTCTGCATCGGTCGTGGAGAGAGCAACACAGTGTTGCTTCCGACTTGACCAACTAACTAGAGATGATCCTAGGAATTGGCAGCCCCCACTTGTGCTTTTCCAATCCAACTTACATCCAGCGTAGTCAGAATCGGTATAGCCAATTAGATCAAATGATTCGGTATGGGGGTACCAAAGACCAACTCCAATTGTGCCTTTAAGGTATCTCAAAATCCTCTTGACAGCGATTAAGTGAGATTCCTTGGCACAAACTTGATACCTAGCGCACATACCCACAGCAAATAGTATATCCGGTCGACTAGCTGTGAGGTATAGCAAACTACCTATCATGCTCCGATATTGTGTCAAATCAACGGGTTTACCACTCTCATCATTGTCTAATCTTGTGTTTGTGGCCATGGGAGTGGTTACCTCTTTTGAATCACTCATGTTGAATTTACGGAGCATTTCTTGCGTATACTTTGATTGGTGCACATGGATTGCATCGCGAGTTTGCTTGATTTCAAGTCCAAGGAAGAAAGTCAACTCTCCCACCAGACTCATTTCAAATTCACTCTCCATATGTCCAATGAACTCATTTAAATAACCCTTGTTATTTGAGCGACAAATAATGTCATCGACATAAACTTGGGTTACAAATATATTGTCACCATCTCTACGTAGAAATAGTGTAGGGTCTATTTGGCCTCTAACAAAGCCCTTCTCAATTAGAAATGTCGATAATCGCTCATACCAAGCTCGGGGCACTTGTTTAAGGCCGTAAAGTGCCTTTTTGTGCTTGAATACGTGGTTTGGAAATTCGGTACTCTCAACCCCCGGAGGTTGTTCGACATAGACTTCTTCCCTTATTAGACCATTTAAAAAGGCCGATTTGACATCCATTTGATATAGCTTGAAGCAACGATGTGCTGTAAATGCTAGCATCAGTCGGATGGACTCTAATCGTGCCACGGGAGCATAGGTCTCATCATAATCAAGGCCTTCAACTTGACTATAGCCCTTGGCTACTAAGCGTGCCTTGTTTCTAATGATTTCTCCCTTATGATTTAATTTATTCATGAAGACACATTTGGTTCCAATGATGGTGGTCTTCTTAGGTCTAGGGACTAAATCCCAAACTTGACTCCTTTCGAATTGACCTAGTTCATCTTGCATTGCAATGATCCAATCGGGATCATTTAATGCTTCATCAATTTTTCTTGGTTCAATTTCGGAAATTAAGGCAACTTCATTAGCCTCATTCCTAAAGAATGATCTAGTTCTAACCCCATGATGGATGTCTCCAACAATTTGGTCTTGGGGATGACTAGAGGCTAATCTAGTTTGCCTAGGTGTTGGTAGTGCTTCTTGAACGGTTTCACTAGGCACCAGCTCAGCCTCAGGATCTGGCTGATCTATGGGTTGTCTAGGCTCACCGTCATCAGATTCACCACCATCAACAACATTTGGACTCTCATTCAAACTTAGTCTCCTAATTTCAAATTGGACTTCATCTTCTGGTTGTCCATTGGCTTTCGGAATTTCTTCAAAGACAACATCAGAAGACTCTTCAACCAATCTAGATTTCTTGTTGTAGACTCGATAGGCTTTGCTAACTAGGGAGTACCGAACTAGTATCCCTTCATTAGCCTTTGCCGTGAACTTTCCAAGGTGATCCTTGGTGTTTAGAATAAACACCTTACAACCAAACACCCTAAGGTGTTTAACCGTAGGTGGTTTTCCAAACCAAAGTTCATGGGGAGTCTTTACTAAGAACCTATGGATGAGGACTCGGTTTTGCACATAGCAGGCAGTATTTACAGCTTCAACCCATAAGTAACTCGGTAGTGAGTACTCATTAAGCATGTTTCGTGCAGCCTCTTGTAGAACACGGTTCTTCCTCTCTATTGTTGATGCAGTCTGGCCCTAATTGTTGTTTTGGTGTTGACACCGATTTTAGTTTAGGTGGATGATGTTTGATTATGATTAAGTTCTGATCGGGGATCAGGCATGGTATGGAAAATCCTAGTCTGGAGGGCTAGGTGTTGGAAAATCCTAACCTGGAGGGTTAGGTGTGAAAAATCCTAGCTTGGAGGGCTAGGTGTCGAAAAGTCCTAATTCGGAAGGGTTGGGTGAAAAGTCCTAGCTTGGAGGGCTAGGTGAAAAGCCCTAACTTGGAGGGTTAGTTGCAAATTCTCATCCTGGAGAATTAGGTGAAAAAGTCCTGACATGGAGGGTCAGGTGCCTAGCTTGGAGGGCTAGGTTGGATGATGTTCTAACTCGGAAGGGTTGGGTGAAAAGTCCTAGCTTGGAGGACTAGGTGAAAAGTTCTAACTTGGAGGGTTAGGTGCAAATTCCCAACTTGGAGAGTTAGATTGAAAAATCCTTAGCTTGGAGGGCTAAGGTGGATGAATTCCTAGCTTGGAGGGCTAGGTTTGAGTCCCTGGATCGGTCTGGTGATCGATCAGGGACATTGGCACGCTGCTCCTTCGTGGATCGGTCTGGTGACCGATCCAGCGATGTCTGATCGGACTAGTGACCGATCAGGGAGCGCACAGTGAGGTTGGGAATCTACTGTGTGGCTCCTGATCGGACCGGTGACCGATCAGGGAGCAGGCTGCTTCCTTGCTGCCATGCCCCTGTTCGGTCTGGTGACCGATCAGGGAGCGGATGGTGAGTGAGTTCCCTTGCAGATCAGACCCTGGATCGGTTCGGTGACCGATCAGGGAGTTTGGATCTGATTAAAAAAGTACTGTTCATCTGTCCTGATCGGTCTGAGTTACCGATCAGGCTTCACTCTGATCAGTTTGGTGACCGATCAGGCTTCACTCTGATCGGTCGGGTGACCGATCAGGCGTGTATAGCTGCGAGAGCTGGGAATCCCAGCGAAGCAGTGGATCGGTCTGGTGACCGACCCACAAGCCCTGGATCGGTCCGGTGACCGATCACTTTAATTCAAATTGCACTGACAGACGCCGTCAGCGCGTCTGATTGTATCCGATTCGCTGCTGTTTGCTTGTGATATTTGATTTACTGTGTGATTTACTGCTCTAACAGTCTGATTAAGCAGCAGGTGACAGGGGAGGATTCAAACACTCAAGGAGAGGTCAATGGAGGCTTTCCTTGGAACAGGTTTGTCCGATTCTCCATTTTCGGTTGCAACGGCCGAGCTGCAGACTAGAGCCGAGACTGGGGCTTGGCTGAGGGGATCTCAGGAAGACCAGAGAGGGCTCAGTGGTAGATGGCGTTGGCAGTATGGTAGATGGAGGCTACGGAGGATGTTGTCACCTAGTGCTGTGTAGAGAATCAAAAGCGCGGAAGCTAGCTTCGGTGAAGCAGAGTTCGAATACAGTCTTCTTGCTGCGCCTTGAGTTCTCCATCACAAGCTTGCTGCGTTCTTGAAGTTTCATTACCTTGAGCAAGCTACTGATTTTCGAGAAGCAATCATCCATTACTTGAGCGCTTGAAGGAGAGAACAAGAGGCTTGGAGTCCGACAGTGGGAAGACACGAAGAAGGGTTCTTGCGTGAGATCGCCACTGGGTGGAGCTCAGGGAAGCTTGCTGTGTTCTTGTCCTTGCTAAGTGATTGAGTAAGATCCTTCTTGTTGTTTCTTTGTGCTTAAACTTTATTTGTGATTGAAACACTGTGGAGAGGTTTCTCCACCGAGAAGGAGGTTGCTTCCTATCCGGTGATAACCGGGGCTTGATCTGCCGACGATCAAGGGATCGCCCACCTTAAGGGCACGCCAAGGTGTAGGGGCAAGTTATCCCCGAACCTTGTAAACCCTCCTTGTTAGCGATCTTGCTAATTGTGGTTGTTTGTTTTTCGGTTTCTGTTTTGGTTTTCTGCACTGCTCTATTGCTTTATTTCTTCCACTGTGCTACTGATAAGATTGAGTGCAGAAATCTTGATAAGTGCCAAAGATAAAAGAGATTGACTATATTCACCCCC
Organism: Boesenbergia rotunda; assembly: GCA_024364735.1. Taxonomy (NCBI): domain Eukaryota; kingdom Viridiplantae; phylum Streptophyta; class Magnoliopsida; order Zingiberales; family Zingiberaceae; genus Boesenbergia; species Boesenbergia rotunda. The sequence goes on along the minus strand of JAGFNQ010000283.1, from coordinate 92,040 downwards.
CCTCTCTAGCCATCCATTCCCAACAAGTGGTATCAGAGCTTGGGGCTCTGTTTACGGCTTAACATCCAAGAGTTATCAACAAGATGGCTTTGAGAGAAGGCTTCTCTACCACCCGACTTCCATTCTTTGATGGCGCCGACTTTCAATATTGGAAATCAAAGATTGAATACTATTTGAAGATGAATATCCACACTTGGTTCGCGGTGAAGGAGGGATTCATCCCTCCTAAGGATGACGAAGGCAAAGAGCTTGAGTCGTGGAGGTGGACTGCTGAACAAACTCGGAAGAGTGAAACCGACGCGAAGGCGGTCGTCACTCTACAATGTGGCATGAACAAAGATCAACTCATCAAAGTTGGTCCTTTCACAAGTGCAAAGGACTTGTGGAACAAACTCATCGAGCTTCACGAGGGCACCCGGGACTCAAGAATTGCCAAGAGGGATTTGTTCCTCAATCAACTCCAAAATCTCTCCATGAAGGAGAATGAGTCGGTAAGTGAGCTCCATAGCCGGTTCAAGGAAGTCCTCAATGGGCTTCATTCAATTTATGATAAGGTCGAGAATCGCGACCTTGTGAGGTATGTCTTGAAAGCATTTCCAAGGAATGCTTTGTGGTCATCCATGGTGGATGTCTACAAAGTATCTAAGGATTTATCTATTGTAAAGTTAGATGATTTGTTTTGTGAGATGGAATTGCATGAAATGGCTAACAAAGGCCCCAAGGAGAAGGGGATTGCCTTAGTTGCAGGGGGTCGAACCAACAAGAAGAAGAAGGAGAAGAAGAAAGAGGAGGAGGTCTTCTCATCTTCATCCTCTTCCGAATCCGAGTCCGATTCCGAGGAAGATGGCAACGACTCTTCTTCCTCCGAGATGGCAAACTTTGTGAGGAGAATGATGCGAAGGGATCGACGTTTCAAAAGTAGAGGTAACACTAGTGAATCCAAACTTGATAAGACTAATGCATCTTGCTTTGAGTGTGGTAGAAAAGGGCACTTCAAGAATGAATGTCCAAAGCTCAAGAAGAAGGAGGAAAAATCCAAAAGGAAAGAAGAAAAATCCAAGAAGAAGAAGAAGGTCTTGAAGGCCACTTGGGATGAGTCATCCTCAAGCTCATCCGATGATGAAGAGGAGGAGAAGAGCACAAGGCAAGTGGCACTCATGGCTTTTGGAGAGGAGAGCAGCGATGAATCCTCAAGCTCCTCAAACGCGGCTTCATCATCTTTGGATGATGAAGAGGTAACTTCTCCCGAGCTTAAAAAGTGTTATAGAGCAATTGCATGTTTAACTAATATGCTTAAGAAGTCCAAAAATAAGGTTAAAGCATTGCAATTAGAAATTGATCAATTGAAAGTATCTAGGGATGATAACATTGATGATTTGCATGTTGAATTACTAGAAGACGAAATTAAATCATTGAAACTTGAAATTGAAAATTTGAAGTCCTCTAAGGTTGAGGAAGTCAATGATTTGCATGATGAATTGCTAGTAGAGGAAAACCAATCATTGAAGAGTGAAGTTGAGAAGCTCAAGAATATTCTTGGGAAATTCTCAACTAGCTCTAAGACCCTAGATATGATCCTAAATGCCCAAAGGGCGGTTTACAATAGGGCCGGTATTGGTTACCGTCCTAAGGAACCGTCATTTGTGTCTCTCATGTCTAGGGCTGATATGAGACAATCTAGGACACCCAAAATCCAAAAGAAAATGGTCAAGGCATGGGTGCCTAAGTCATGTTTAGTTGATGCTTTAGGTCCCAAGGTTTGGGTACCTAAAACTTCTATTTTTCAAATTGTGTAGGTTATGATTGAGGGGGAGCATCTATCAACTTGGTTCGTTGATAGTGGATGCTCCAAACACATGACCGGGGATAGATCATTGTTTACCACACTTCACAAGAAAAGTAGAGGTAATGTATCATTTGGTAACAATGGTAGTCTTAAGGTCATAGGGATAGGAGACATTCAAATATCCGAATGTCTTAGAATTTCAAATGTCCTTCTAGTCAAGGGGATAAAATTTAATCTCCTAAGTGTGAGTCAATTATGTGACACGGGTTACACAATTGACTTCCATCCAAGTCAATGTCTAGTTAGACAAAATGACACCTTGGACACGGTACTAGTAGGAGCAAGAGTAGACAATATTTATCAAGTTTCATTTAAAAGTGATACTAATGCTTTTGCTAAGTGTTTCATGTCAAAAGAAGAAGAGTCCATCCTTTGGCACCAGAGACTAGCACATGCTAACATGAAGAACATCCGGAAGTTGGCCAACAAGGGATTAGTCCGTGGCTTACCAAGCATCAAGTATGAGAAAGACAAACTTAGTGATGCATGTCAAATGGGTAAGCAAACAAAATCTGCGCATAAAGGTTAAAGCGTTGTATGTACTTCCAATGCATTAGATTTACTTCATATGGATCTATTTGATTGTAGTACTATCATATCATTGAATGGAAGTAGGTATTGCTTTGTGATTATTGATGATTTCACTAGATATATATGGACTTACTTTTTAAAATATAAGGACCAAACCTTAGATATTTTCATTTCTTTTTGTAGAAGAGTTGAAAATGAAAAATCATCAACCATTAAGACAATTAAAAGTGATCATGGAGGTGAATTTCAAAACCAAAGGTTTTTTGAATTTTGTCAAGATAGAGGTTATAAGCATGAGTTCTCTAATCCTAGAACACCACAACAAAATGGTGTTATAGAGAGGAAGAACCGTGTTCTTCAGGAGGCTGCACGAAGCATGCTCAATGAGTACTCACTCCCGAGTTACTTGTGGGTCGAAGCTGTAAATACAGCTTGCTATGTGCAAAACAGAGTCCTCATTCATCGGTTTCTAGGAAAGACTCCCCATGAGCTTTGGTTTGGAAAACCACCTACGGTTAAACATCTTAGGGTGTTTGGTTGTAAGGTGTTCATTCTAAACACCAAGGACCACCTTGAAAAGTTCACGGCAAAGGCTGATGAAGGGATACTAGTCGGGTACTCCCTCGTTAGCAAAGCCTACCGAGTCTACAACAAGAAATCTAGATTAGTTGAAGAGTCTTCTGATGTGGTCTTTGAAGAAGTTCCAAAATCAAGTGACCAATCAGAAAATGTAGAAGGAGTTCAACTCGAACTTAGGAGACTAAGTTTGAAAGACACTCCAAGTGTTGTTGATGGTGATGAGTCTGATGACGGTGAACCTAGAGAACCCATTGATCAGCCGGGTCCTGAGGCTGAACTTGTGTCTAGTGAACCCGTTCAAGAAGCACCACCAACTCCTAGGCAAACTAGATTAGCCTCTAGTCATCCCCAAGACCAAATTGTTGGAGACATCCATCATGGGGTTAGGACTAGATCATTCTTCCGGAATGAAGCTAATGAAGTTGCCCTAATTTTCGAAATTGAACCTAGGAAAATTGATGAAGCATTAAGTGATCCCGATTAGATCATTGCAATGCAAGATGAACTAGGTCAATTTGAGAGGAGTCAAGTTTGGGACTTAGTCCCTAGACCCAAGAAGACCACCATTATTGGAACCAAATGGGTCTTCAAAAACAAATTAAACCATAAGGGAGAAATCATTAGAAACAAGGCACGCCTGGTAGCCAAGGGCTACAGTCAAGTTGAAGGCCTTGATTATGATGAGACTTATGCTCCCGTGGCACGATTAGAATCCATCCGATTGATGCTTGCATTTGCAGCACATCGTGGCTTCAAATTATACCAAATGGATGTCAAATCGGCCTTTCTAAATGGTTTGATTAGAGAAGAGGTCTACGTCGAACAACCTCTGGGGTTTGAGAGTACCGAATTTTCAAACCACGTGTCCATGCTCAAAAAGGCACTTTATGACCTTAAACAAGCACCCCGAGCTTGGTATGAGCGGTTGTCGACATTCTTGATTGAGAAGGGCTTTGTTAGAGGCCAAATAGACCCTACACTATTTCTACGGAGTGATGGTGACAACATTTTTTAGCCCAATTATATGTCGATGACATAATTTGTGGCTCAAATAATAAGGGCTATTTAAATGAGTTCATTGGACACATGAAGAGTGAGTTTGAAATGAGTCTAGTGGGAGAGTTGGCCTTCTTCCTTGGACTTGAAATCAAGCAAACTCGCGATGGTATCCATGTGCACCAATCAAAGTATACACAAGAAATGCTTCGTAAATTCAACATGAATGATTCAAAAGAGGTAACCACTCCTATGGCTACAAACCCAAGATTAGACAATAATGAGAGTGGTAAACCCGTTGATCTAAGTCAATATCGAAGCATGATAGGTAGTTTGCTATACCTCACAGCCAGCCGACCAGACATTCTATTTGCTGTAGGTATGTGCGCTAGATATCAAGTTTGTGCCAAGGAATCTCACCTAATTGCTGTTAAGCGAATTTTGAGATATCTCAAGGGCACAATTGGTGTAGGTCTATGGTACCCCCGTACCGAATCTTTTGATTTAATTGGCTATACGGATTCTGACTACGCTGGATGTAAGTTGGACCGGAAAAGCACAAGTGGGGGTTGCCAATTCTTAGGTTCGTCCTTGGTAAGTTGGTCAAGTCGGAAGCAACATTGTGTTGCTCTCTCCACTACTGAGGCAGAATATATCGCCATGGGAGAGAGTGTATCTCAATTGTTGTGGATGATGCATACTTTAGAGGACTATGGATTGAGTTACAAGGGTATGCAAGTGTTATGTGATAACATTAGCACAATTAACTTAACCAAGAATTCAGTCCATCATTCTAGGACCAAACATATTGAGGTGCGTCACCACTTCATTAGGGATCATGTAGCTAGGGGAGATATTGTACTCTCTCATGTAGAGTCCAAATCAAACCTAGCCGACATTTTATTTAGTTTCCTAAGACGGGAATTGGGAATGTGTCGTGCTTCTTAGGGTTGAATTGCATTCAAAACCCTTCATAATTATTTCGAAATTGTTGGGTAACAATTTGGGTAATTTTGGGGACATCTCACACAAACTATAAGGTTTACCAAAACATTTTTGTTTGCTAGATATGGTGTGAGATGTTAGGATCAACTAAATTTCTCAAAATGTTAATGCATCCCTTGAGAAATTGAGTTGATGAGATAATAATCACGGTGGTGACCAAGTATGGGGAAAATCATTGCATAGTATATGTGTATATGGCTCCATGATCATACTTGGACATTCCTGTAACGACCCGGAAAATTCTCTTAATATTTTCTGAAAATATTGAGCATGTCTAGATAATTTTCCGAAGGACCTAGAGGCATTAATACGAACATTGGCCTAGGAAATCCATGTTTTCTCGTTTAAATTGAGGAAACCAAGTGCTAATGGGCCTTATATGGGCTTCCTAGTACTATGATTATAGGTGGATTTTTAGGAAAAATTGGTATAAATATAAATAGGAATTTATTTGGGCACATTAACATGATTATGGGAAAGTATTAGCCTAACGTTCCCATCTAAATTGAGGAATTTGGTATTAATGGGCTTTAAATGGGCCCAAAAATGGGTATTAATTAGGTAAAATTAATATAAATATAAAAGAATTTTATTTAGGAATATTAGTACAATTATGGGTAATTTTAGGGGGGATTTTTAAAATTTAAGAAAATAAAGTAATAAAATAAATGAAATGAAAATCGAAATAAAAATAAATGTGCATGAGCTAAGGATTGAACGTTGGACCTCTTGTACAACCAAGAATGCTTTAACCAACTCACCTAGCAAGGAATTCTTATGAGTAATTGAAGTGGAGGTTGGTTAAGAGGTAAAAGGAGGTGAAGGGTCATGGAGAGGCTCTTCATTTGCCTCCTTGATGGGTTATAATGAGAGGAGTTTTGGGAGTTACTTCTTCTCTCAATCAATTGCATTTCCTCTCCTCTTCATTCCTCATTCTTGCCGAGCACCAAAGGGAGGAATTCCTTGGGGAAAACTTCACAAGAGGTCTCATCTCTCAAGATCTAAAGTTCCTACAAGGTGACAAGGACTAGTTGTGGTCAAGAGATACCAAGTCCTCTTCCTTCTCCTCTTTCAAGGTTCGAAAAAAAATCAAGAAATCTAAGGTAAGACTCCCTCACCTGTGGTATAATAGTTACCTATGATTTCCATGATTTTTAGCATGATGTATGGGTTAGTTTTTGGATTTGATGTTGGAAAGAAACAGAAAACTGAGGACCCTGAGGTTAAGGGTTTCGGCCATCATGTTTTAAAGGTCAATAATTATGATAAAAATCATGATAATATTATTTAATGTTCCCTTATGATGTATAGAAGTTAAGTATAATTTTTGGGAATTTTTGGAGTACCCTAGGACACTCTAGGGTTTCGGCCAACATGAAAGGGACAAAACCAAGGTCCCTATGTTTATGGGTTTCGTCCACCATGATTTAAATTTCTATAAATATGTTAAAAATCATGATAATGTTATTTGATGTTCCCTTATGATGTTTAGAAGTTAAGTATAATTTTTGGGAATTTTTGGAGTACCCTAGGACACTCTAGGGTTTCGGCCAACATGAAAGGGACAAAAACAAGGTCCCTATGTTTATGGGTTTCGGCCACCATGATTTAAATGTCTATAAATATGTTAAAAATCATGATAATGTTATTTTATGTTCCCTTATGATGTTTATAAGTTAAGTATAATTTTTGGGAATTTTTGGAGTACCCTAGGACACTCTAGGGTTTCGGCCAACATGAAAAGGACAAAACCAAGGTCCCTATGTTTATGGGTTTCGGCCACCATGATTTAAATGTCTATAAATATGTTAAAAATCATGATAATGTTATTTTATGTTCCCTTATGATGTGTAGAGATTAAGTATAATTTTTGGGAATTTTTGGAGTACCCTAGGACACCCCAGGGTTTCGGCCAACATGAAAGAAACAAAAACTGAGGACCCTGAGTTTAAGGGTTTCGACCATCATGTTTTAAAGGTCAATAATTATGCTAAAAATCATGATAATGTTATTTAATGTTCCCTTATGATGTTTAGAAGTTAAGTATAAATTTTGGGAATTTTTGGAGCACCCTAGAGGCCCATATGGTTCGGCCAACCCCAAGGACCCAAGGGTTAGGGTTGAGTCTTTAACTTCAAGCATATGTTTATGTGTTGCCATGATATAAGGATGAAGGATGGTGATTATGTGAATTTTCACATGGCCTTGGGACTCCACAAGTTTCGGCCAATAAGGGTTAATAGGATAAAAGTTAAGATTTATTTCAAGTAAGGGTCCCAATGGCCCTATGGTACGATGCGATTTATGTTTATGAATGATATGCCATGTTATGAATGATATGCCATGTTTACGAATGATATGCCATGTTTATGAATGATATGCCATGGTTATGCATGATATGCCATGTTTATGAATTATATGCCATGGTTATACATGATATGCCATGTTTATGAATGATATGCCATGTTATGAATGATATGTCATGTTTATGAATGATATGTCATGGTTATGCATGATATGCCATGTTTAGGAATGACATGCCATGTTTTAGGATAATACTAATGTATGTCATGCTGTATGAATGATGTGTACATATGCCATGTCTAAGAATGAGAATGATGAATGACAAGTATGATGAATGACAAGTATGATGAATGAAAGATGATGCTTATGTATTTAAGGCATAAATATGCTAAATGGCACGGTCAACGGTCGACGGTACGACGGTCGAGTGGACCGGTAAATGGGCCGGTAGACGGGCTTAGCCGTAACAAGTTATGCTATGATGAGTATGCCATGAAGGTCTTATGAATGATGAAGCATGAAAAGTATTTTACTTTATGTATGGGCTTGTACCGGACCGAAGTATGGGTCCAAGGGATGGGCACCTTAAGAACGCCCCGGTTATGGACTACCAAAGCTGTCCACGGTTCTGGCACTACCGGAGCTGTGCAACAGCGATGAGCTCCTTAAGAAGCGCCTCGGTTCGGGGACTACCAATTATGCTGTCCTTACCCTAGTAGGTCGGGGCTAGCTACCTCGGATTTACTAGGGATGCGCGCTATGATGTATGTATGTGGTACAAGCCGGGGACCCCAAATGTTATGATGATGATGTTTAAGCATTTTTCAAAGTATGTTTTAAAAGTTAAGCATCTTTATGTAAATGCATTCCACCCATGCATTCATACATGATATGCATTATGTTACGATAATGATGTCTTATACTTATGCTTTACGATAAAAGATATGCATGAATGATCTATGTCAGGATTATGTTAAGAAGATGTTCATATGATAGGATAGAAGATATGTCTATGTTTATGCCATATAGGTTGATTTTTGTTATGTTATGCTATGCCATGTATTATGCCATGCTACTACGTTTAAGCTTATACTATGTCTTATGCCATGCTAGGGAAGATTATTATGTTATGTTATGCCATGTTTCATGCTATGCTTAGAATGTTAGTATGATTATGTTCATGCCATGTCTCATGCTATGCTACGAATGTTCACTTATGTTTATGATCATGCCATGTCAAGGGTATGGTAAATATGATGATGTTTTATGTGCTTATTATGAAATGACGAATGTTTTAGTGAGTAGGAAAGAGTCTTACTAAGCCTGTGTGCTTATAGTCTTCTTTCCTTATACCGCAGATCATGCAAGGGGATAACGAGGAAGCAGCAGGAGGGCCTGAAATATGTGTGTGATGGTGACTTGGCCCATGAAATCGAATGTGTTAACCGTTTATGCTAAGAACTTTATTTTTGCTACCTATATGCTCGAATAGTGACTTATGGAACTTTATAATAAGATGTCAAGTATGATATGATATGAACCTTAGCATGTTATGATATGATGTTAAGCATGACGTTCATATGTTAAGTTCCATGTCATTATATTAGGGATGGTAGTAGGGGCATGTATATGTAAGGTTTAAGTTATTCCGCTGCAGTATGATGTTACATGCCTTAAGTATGTCAACGTAACGCCGCTTTAGGGAAAAAAAAAAGTGGGCGTTACAGGTTGGTATCAGAGCCGTTATCATCTCACTACACACACATCAAGCCCTCTCCTGCAGCTTCCAAGTAAGTACCTTTAAGTGTATTTTATGTTCTATTATGGTTCTAGAATGATGATACCTATGACTATAGAATATGCAAGTATGAACGGTATTGATGATGAAAAGTACGTTACGATAAGTAACGACTAATGATGCTTTATCTTATTTTAGGAATTAGATATTTAGAATAATATAGGGGTAGGAATATGTATAAATAGGAACTTATAGGAGTGATATCTTGCGTGCTTCTCTCTGTATTATTTGTGAATTGAAAAAAAAAGAGAAACTAGTTTTGTACTAGTTTTTTTTTATCAGTTCCGTACCGACTGTGTTTTTCCAATTCCAGATGGCGCACGAGATTGGCACCAGGAGTGGTTATCAGGGGCGGAGTGGGGAGTTGCTGGAGCAGATAGGGGAGGTGAAGTATAGCCCGGTCCTTGGAGTCCAGGGCAATATTGGGAAATTGGACCGGCTGTTCTGGAAATTGGAGCAGGAGGGATTTCCAGTTGTGGATGATCATCGGATCGGGGCTCTACTTCGTTCATTGCCCAACCGGGCGAGAGTGGTGGCTCATCAGATTTGAGGGCAGCACGGATGCCGTATCTGCTATACGGAATTATGTAGATAGCTTCTCCGACATGAGTTCCCGGAGGACCTGGGGGACTCGGAAGAAGATCCGGAGATGTACGAAGAGGATCCCGAGCCATTAGCGGAGGACCACGAAGAGGATCCTGAGATGTACGCGGAGGACCCCGAGCCATTCACGGAGGACCCCGAGATGCTGGAGATGTTCGAGGAGGACCCGATGAGCGAGGACGATCTCGAGGTGTTCGGACAGGACCCCGAGATGCTCGAGATGTGGGAGGAAGACCCCGGGATGTTTGGAGAAGATCCTGAGGTGGCTGAGGAGATTCCCGAGCTAGGGGAAGAGGATCCGATGGAGACAGTGGAAGATCCTGAGGTAGGTCAGGGAGGGATGAACGAGGGAGCGGCAGTGACTGCCATGATGTACTTTGTTATGGGCCTGATGGCAGCCCCTCTACTTCATTGAGTCCTGTTGGCTTTTGTGAACCAATAAGGTCTAGGTAGATGTAATACACTTTGTCAAGAAGGTGGTTCAATCTTATGTTTATGAACCGGATATTAATGATGCGTGACCGATCATATCACACAATGGTGTCAAATTACATAAAGGAAATGATAGCCCTATGTGAGGACCTATTGGAAAAACAAGATGGCGATCTGAGCCTTCAGAAAATAAAACAGGGGATCCTAGAAGGAAAAGGCGATGGTTTTCATATCGCCAAAGGGGGGGGTGTTATACGTTAGGGATCGTCTATGTATCCCTAATTATCCGGAGCTCCGAAGAAAATACTGGCGGAAGCTCACGAGACCCCTTATTCGATGCATCCCGGATCCACCAAGATGTATCAAGATCTGAAGGAGAAGTTCTGGTGGTCCGGTATGAAGAGGGATGTGGCTCAGCATGTTGGTACTTGCATGACTTGCCAGCAAGTAAAGGCGGAACACCAGCGACCCGGAGGAGTTCTACAGCCACTAGCGATTCCGGAGTGGAAATGGGAAGACATCTCTATGAATTTCATTTCAGGGCTTCCCAGGACTACTAATGGATATGATGCAATATGGGTGATCGTGGATAGGCTGACGAAGTCTGCTCATTTCTTGGCGATCAAGATGACCTATTCGATTGAGCAACTGGCTCAACTATATGTTAAGGAAGTAATCAGACTTCATGGAGTTCCCAAGACCATTATCTCAGATAGGGATGGTCGTTTTACTTCGCATTTTTGGGAATGCGTTCAGAAGTCTCTCGGCACCAAATTGCGATTTAGCACCGCCTTCCATCCGCAGACTGACGGGCAAACTGAACGGGTGAATCAAATATTAGAGGATATGTTGAGAGCTTGTGCCCTGGATTTCAAG
>JAGFNQ010000283.1:24773-81045 GCA_024364735.1 Boesenbergia rotunda | reverse complement strand
GCCGCAGATAGTACAAGTACAAGAGGACCTTATATATGAGAGCCATCCAGATTTTGGATAGGGAAGTCAAGAAGCTGAGGAATAAGGAGGTACCTCTAGTCAAGATCTTATGGCGAAGCCAGCGGTTCGAGGAAGCTACCTGGGAACGCGAGGACGAAATGAGGCGCAAGTACCCGAAATATATCTAAGTTCGAGGACGAACTTTCAAGAGGTATGGGGGATTGTAACGACCCGGAAAATTCTCTTAATATTTTCTGGAAATATTGAGCATGTCTAGATAATTTTCCGAAGGACCTAGAGGCATTAATACGAACATTGGCCTAGGAAATCCATGTTTTCTCATTTAAATTGAGGAAACCAAGTGCTAATGGGCCTTATATGGGCTTCCTAGTACTAGGATTATAGGTGGATTTTTAGGAAGAATTAGTATAAATATAAATATGAATTTATTTGGGCACATTAACATGATTATGGGAAAGTATTAGCCTAACGTTCCCATCTAAATTGAGGAATTTGGTACTAATGGGCTTTAAATGGGCCCAAAAATGGGTATTAATTAGGTAAAATTAATATAAATATAAAAGAATTTTATTTAGGAATATTAGTACAATTATGGGTAATTTTAGGGGGGATTTTCGGAATTTAAGAAAATAAAGTAATAAAATAAATGAAATGAAAATCAAAATAAAAATAAATGTGCATGAGCCAAGGATTGAACCTTGGACCTCTTGTACAACCAAGAATGCTTTAACCAACTCACCTAGCAAGGAATTCTTATGAGTAATTGAAGTGGAGGTTGGTTAAGAGGTAAAAGGAGGTGAAGGGTCATGGAGAGGCTCTTCATTTGCCTCCTTGATGGGTTATAATGAGAGGAGTTTTGGGAGTTACTTCTTCTCTCAATCAATTGCATTTCCTCCCCTCTTCATTCCTCATTCTTGCCGAGCACCAAAGGGAGGAATTCCTTGGGGAAAACTTCACAAGAGGTCTCATCTCTCAAGATCTAAAGTTCCTACAAGGTGACAAGGACTAGTTGTGGTCAAGAGATACCAAGTCCTCTTCCTTCTCCTCTTTCAAGGTTCGAAAAAAAATCAAGAAATCTAAGGTAAGACTCCCTCACCTGTGGTATAATAGTTACCTATGATTTCCATGATTTTTAGCATGATGTATGGGTTAGTTTTTGGATTTGATGTTGGAAAGAAACAGAAAACTGAGGACCCTGAGGTTAAGGGTTTCGGCCATCATGTTTTAAAGGTCTATAATTATGCTAAAAATCATGATAATGTTATTTAATGTTCCCTTATGATGTTTAGAAGTTAAGTATAATTTTTGGGAATTTTTGGAGTACCCTAGGACACTCTAGGGTTTCGGCCAACATGAAAGGGACAAAACCAAGGTCCCTATGTTTATGGGTTTCGGCCACCATGATTTAAATGTCTATAAATATGTTAAAAATCATGATAATGTTATTTGATGTTCCCTTATGATGTTTAGAAGTTAAGTATAATTTTTGGGAATTTTTGGAGTACCCTAGGACACTCTAGGGTTTCGGCCAACATGAAAGGGACAAAACCAAGGTCCCTATGTTTATGGGTTTCGGCCACCATGATTTAAATGTCTATAAATATGTTAAAAATCATGATAATGTTATTTGATGTTCCCTTATGATGTTTAGAAGTTAAGTATAATTTTTGGGAATTTTTGGAGTACCCTAGGACACTCTAGGGATTCGGCCAACAGGAAAGGGACAAAACCAAGGTCCCTATGTTTATGGGTTTCGGCCACCATGATTTAAATGTCTATAAATATGTTAAAAATCATGATAATGTTATTTGATGTTCCCTTATGATGTGTAGAGGTTAAGTATAATTTTTGGGAATTTTTGGAGTACCCTAGGACACCCCAGGGTTTCGGCCAACATGAAAGAAACAAAAACTGAGGACCCTGAGTTTAAGGGTTTCGGCCATCATGTTTTAAAGGTCTATAATTATGCTAAAAATCATGATAATGTTATTTAATGTTCCCTTATGATGTTTAGAAGTTAAGTATAAATTTTGGGAATTTTTGGAGCACCCTAGAGGCCCATATGGTTCGGCCAACCCCAAGGACCCAAGGGTTAGGGTTGAGTCTTTAACTTCAAGCATATGTTTATGTGTTGCCATGATATAAGGATGAAGGATGGTGATTATGTGAATTTTCACATGGCCTTGGGACTCCACAAGTTTCGGCCAATAAGGGTTAATAGGATAAAAGTTAAGATTTATTTCAAGTAAGGGTCCCAATGGCCCTATGGTACGATGTGATTTATGTTTATGAATGATATGCCATGTTTACGAATGATATGCCATGTTTATGAATGATATGCCATGGTTATGCATGATATGCCATGTTTATGAATGATATGCCATGGTTATGCATGATATGCCATGTTTATGAATGATATGCCATGTTATGAATGATATGCCATGTTACGAATGATATGTCATGTTTATGAATGATATGACATGGTTATGCATGATATGCCATGTTTAGGAATGATATGCCATGTTTTAGGATAATACGAATGTATGCCATGCTCTATGAATGATGTGTACATATGCCATGTCTAAGAATGAGAATGATGAATGACAAGTATGATGAATGAAAGATGATGCTTATGTCTTTAAGGCATAAATATGCTAAACGGCACGGTCGATGGTCGACGGTACGACGGTCGAGAGGACCGGTAAATGGGCCGGTAGACGGGCCGAGCCGTAACAAGTTATGCTATGATGAGTATGCCATGAAGGTCTTATGAATGATGAAGCATGAAAAGTATTTTACTTTATGTATGGGCTTGTACCGGACCGAAGTATGGGTCCAAGGGATGGGCACCTTAAGAACGCCCCGGTTATGGACTACCGAAGCTGTCCACGGTTCTGGCACTACCGGAGCTGTGCAACAGGGATGGGCTCCTTAAGAAGCGCCTCGGTTCGGGGACTACCGATTATGCTGTCCTTACCCTAGTAGGTCGGGGCTAGCTACCTCGGATTTACTAGGGATGCGCGCTATGATGTATGTATGTGGTACAAGCCGGGGACCCCAAATGTTATGATGATGATGTTTAAGCATTTTTCAAAGTATGTTTTAAAAGTTAAGCATCTTTATGTAAATGCATTCCACCCATGCATTCATACATGATATGCATTATGTTACGATAATGATGTCTTATACTTATGCTTTACGATAAAAGATATGCATGAATGATCTATGTCAGGATTATGTTAAGAAGATGTTCATATGATAGGATAGAAGATATGCCTATGTTTATGCCATATAGGTTGATTTTTGTTACGTTATGCTATGCCATGTATTATGCCATGCTACTACGTTTAAGCTTATACTATGTCTATGCCATGCTAGGGAAGATTATTATGTTATGTTATGCCATGTTTCATGCTATGCTTAGAATGTTAGTATGATTATGTTCATGCCATGTCTCATGCTATGCTACGAATGTTCACTTATGTTTATGATCATGCCATGTCAAGGGTATGGTAAATATGATGATGTTTTATGTGCTTATTATGAAATGACGAATGTTTTAGTGAGTAGGAAAGAGTCTTACTAAGCCTGTGTGCTTATAGTCTTCTTTCCTTATACCGCAGATCATGCAAGGGGATAACGAGGAAGCAGCAGGAGGGCCTGAAATATGTGTGTGATGGTGACTTGGCCCATGAAATCGAATGTGTTAACCGTTTATGCTAAGAACTTTATTTTTGCTACCTATATGCTCGAATAGTGACTTATGGAACTTTATGATAAGATGTCAAGTATGATATGATATGAACCTTATGGTATGATGTTAAGCATGTTATGATATGATGTTAAGCATGACGTTCATATGTTAAGTTCCATGTCATTATATTAGGGATGGTAGTAGGGGCATGTATATGTAAGGTTTAAGTTATTCCGCTGCAGTATGATGTTACATGCCTTAAGTATGTCAGCGTAACGCCGCTTTAGGGAAAAAAAAAGTGGGCGTTACATATGCACTAAAGACAGCTGTTTACTTGCTAAACAGAGTCCCGACCAAGGTAGTCTCTACTACTCCATATGAGACATGGAATAGTAAGAAACCTCACTTAACTCACCTTAAGACATGGGGTTGTCCTGCTTATGTGAAGCGGACTGTATCAGACATATTGGATGCTAAGTCTGATAAATGTCTATTTATTGGATACCCTAAGGAAACAAAGGGTTACCAATTCTATCATCCCTTGGAACAAAAGGTGTTTGTTTCAAAGCATGCTGTATTTCTGAAAAAAGAGTTTCTTTTACAAGAAAACAGTGGGAGTGGCATTGAACTTGATGAAGTTCAAGAAACTCCAATAGACATTACAGAGACACCTAGTCTAGACCCACAACCAATAACTCATAATGATGAGCTATCAGTTGAACCTAAAACAACACCACCTCTTCGTAGGTCTAATAGGACACGCAATATTCCAGAGAGATACAGATTTCTCATAAGTGAATCGAACGACGATGAACCTATCAGTTATGAAGATGTTCTGAAAAATTCAGAAAGGGACAAATGGCTTGAAGCCATGAAGTCAGAAATGGATTCCATGTACGAAAACCAAGTATGGGACTTGGTTAACCCACCTGAAGGGATTAAGCCCATAGGGTGCAAGTGGGTTTTCAAGAAGAAAACTGACATGGAAGGTAATGTTGTTACCTTTAAGGCTAGATTAGTGGCAAAAGGATATCGTCAGAAATAAGGAATTGATTATGACGAAACCTATTCGCCAGTAGCTATGCTTAAATCCATTCGGATGCTCCTAGCCATAGCAGCTCATTATGATTATGAGATATGGCAAATGGATGTGAAAACAGCTTTCCTTAATGGAAACCTGCTTTAGGATGTATACATGATACAACCTGAAGGTTTCACATCGGATGATAAAACCAAAGTATGCAAGCTTCGACGATCCATATATGGTCTGAAGCAAGCATCAAGGAGATGGAACATCCGTTTTGATGAGACAATCAAAGAGTTTGATTTCTCACAAAATCCTGACGAACCTTGTGTGTACAAGAAGGTTAGTGGGAGTGTAGTCGTATTCCTAGTATTATATGTTGATGACATATTACTTATAGGAAATGATATATCAGTCTTACAGACAGTTAAAATTTGGTTGTCCAAAACTTTCTCCATGAAAGACCTGGGAGAAGCAACCTTTATCCTTGGGATTAGAATCTTTAGAGATAGATCAAAATGGTTGCTTGGTCTTTCGCAGTCTACATATATAGACCGAGTGCTAAAAAGGTTTAGCATGTCGGAATCCAAGAAAGGTTACCTTCCTATCAAGCATGGGATCAACCTTTCAAAGTCTATGTGTCCGCGCACAGAAGACGAGAGGATTTGCATGAATAAGATTCCTTATGCATCCGCAATAGGATCTATCATGTATGCTATGTTATGTACAAGACCTGATGTATTGTATGCTCTGAGCGTCACGAGCAGATACCAGTCGGATCCAGGAATGGATCACTGGGCGGCTGTCAAGACAATCCTTAAGTACTTAAGAAGAACTAACGATGTGTTCCTAATATATGGAGAAGGAGATATGGTAATACGTGGGTATACAGATGCCAGTTTCCAGACAGATAAGGATGACTCCAAATCTCAGTCTGGATACGTATTTACTTTGAATGGAGACGCAATAAGTTGGAAGAGTTCCAAACAAGACACTGTAGCGGATTCCACCACGGAAGCGGAATATATCGCAGCTTCGGAAGCAGCAAAGGAAGCAGTCTGGATCAAGAAGTTTGTCTCCGAACATGGTGTGGTTCCAACCATTGATGAAGCAGTGTCGGTTTACTGCGACAACAATGGAGCTATTGCACAAGCAAAGGAACCAAGGTCTCATCAGCGATCCAAACACATGCTTCGCCGCTATCATCTGATCAGAGAGATTATAAGTAGGAATGATATACAAATTGAGAAAATTCACACTGAAAGGAATTTAGCGGATCCTTTAACTAAGGCCTTGCCTCAGAACAAGTTTGAGGGTCATGTTAGAGCCTGTGGTATTGGATACCGTAGCGATTGGCATTAGGCCAAGTGGGAGTTTGTTAGTGATATGAGAGAAGTGTCCTAAGGCAATAGCCTTATGATTGTAAATATTTATTTTAATAAATGAAAATTCAATATTTAAGTATACATATTTGAGTATTTGATTGGGATCTTAAACTCATCTACTGAATGTCCGCAATACAATTCACAGCATAAGAGAATTTGTGATGGAATCACAACTAGTGATTATCTCTACATGTGCAATTGTGAAGTATTGAAAATATCCCTAGTCGATGAATTGATAAAAACGGACACTATCAATTCTGTTGAGACTAGCATGGGTTATTCTCTAATCAGCTGATTCTCACTGGCTGGTGACATTGGGATGTCTCGAGATAAACATGGATGCTAGTTAAGGGAACTAGTTCATTGGAGTGACTGACTGTAAAACTTCACATGGTAGTCTATACATAGACAGGTCAGTGAAGTTCTTACTGCAGCTTAAGTGCGATGTTCCTTTGACTTGCGGTGTTCAAGTCATCTTGGTCATGGAGACTTATACTTTAACATCTTAAGCAAGCATCTCCAAGGAGGTGTGGACCCAGGATGGTTGGGTACAAGCCGAAGTGCCCGAAGATGTTTGAACAGCCTACAAAGGATTCACCACTCCATGCAAGGAGATGTATACCCAGGCCTATCATCAGATTGTTACTCAAAGCCTCTGGCCAGAGCATGTCATATTTAGAGTATGAGTCTCTTAAATACATGAGAGTAATTAGAAATCCAAAGGACGAGAAAGACACTACTTGGGCTAGGTGTGACATAGTCAGCCTAGTGGGGACTGACACACACAGACCATGTCCTGAACCATGTGGGTATAAGATGGTGAAGGGAATGAGGCATGATTCATTAGAGCTGCTGAAGGGTTTCAGAATTATTTCTGAGGTCAACCGTTGATCTTTCGATTAATTGGGGGTCATGATGTACTACTAGGTGCCACTCATGATCGTTCTATAATTGGTTAATTATAGACGGCCAACATAAATCGAAAGCCTATTTAGTCACACGCATTACGAGTAATCCAAAGGATTTAAAACGAGTTGAAAATTGAATTTTCCAATCAAGAGAAATTAAGTCGAATCTAAATTAATCAGAGGCGCAATGGAAGCTTAAAATGGCTAAGTCTTTTGAAGGCTTATCGGGCGAATTAAATGAGTTTAATTCGCGATGGGATCGGCTCGGTTTGGCCGGCCAAAGAGGGTGCCAACCCTCTTTGGTTTGGCCAGCCACAACAATGGGGAGAAACCAATTTATTTGCTTTAATTAATAAAATAAATCTAGCGCGATTTATTTTATAAATTATGGATAAATAAATTTGTATAAAGAAATTTATATAAAGAAATTTCTAGAAATTTATTCTTTTTATGGAAATTAAAATGATTCATGGAATGGTTTATTTTAATTTTATAAAATCAATTATGAATTGATTTTTCCATAATAAAGAAAATTTATAAATTTCTTGTAAAATTTATTCCATAATAAAAGGAGAGATGTATTTGTTTTATTATAAAGATTAGTTATAATAAAACTTGGCTTAAACGGAATAATTCATAAGAAAATTTATAGGATAAATTTCTTATGAAAAATTCCGTTAAAGGGGAGACTTGGCAAGGGAGAGACTACTATATAAAGGAACCAAGGCTAGGCTTGAATTCCTCAATATAGATTGATCAAGAGATTAATTCTCTCCCTCTCTCTCTTAATCTCTCCCTCTCCTTCTCTCTTCTTCCTAGGGCCGGCGCCCACCTCTACTTGCTAGGGCCGGCACACATCCACCCTAGGGCCGACGAACCACCCTCCCTTTAGGTTGCCGTGGGTTCACACCACCAAGAAGGAGCCATACAAGAAGAAGAAGAAGCGGGACGCAACTCCTTCCTTCCCGGAATTTTGATTCCGTTACTTGGTGGTTAGTTTCCATCTTTCTCTCTTGTTTTTCTAGTTGTGCCTTTGGAGAATCTAGTAGTTCTCGTCAGCACAAAACTCGTGACTTTGCGAAGTCATCCCGAAGAGAACTCGGCGTGGACGCGAATAGAGGCGGAGCTTCCAAGGGACACTACGGTTGGATCTCGTCCCTTACTTCGAGTTACGCGAGGTACTAAGTAAATTAGTTTACTTTTCGCTAAAATTTTAATTTATGATCATGTCCACACATCATAAGGTCGCATGCTAGATACATGGTTAAAATAATTTAAGAAATTATTTATGCTAATTCTTCCGCTGCACGTAAATATTTTAAAATTTACGAACCCGTATCCTTGTGAACATGCACCCGGTCCCAACATCTAGATCGTGGGTGGGGTAATTCTGTTCATGTTCTTTCAGTTGCCTAGAGGCGTAGGTAATGACTTTACCATTCTGCATAAGCACAGCTCCAAGTCCCAGTCGGGAGGCGTCGCTATACATGTCGAAGCCCTGGTTACTTTCCAGAAGGGTAAGAATTGGAGCACTTGTAAGTCTCCTTTTTAGCTCCAAGAAACTCCGTTCGCAGTTTTCTGTCCATTCTTATTTCTTATCCTGCCGGGTGAGAGCTGTTAGAGGGGCTGCAATCCTTGCGAAGTCCTCCACAAATTTCCGATAATAGCCCGCCAGCCCAAGAAAACTTCTGATTTCGATGGACTTCTTCGGCCGGCTCCAGTTATTCACAGCTTCAATCTTTGTTGGGTCTTCCATAACCCCATCTTTGGAAATAATATGGCCCAAAAAGCCCACTTGGTCAAGCTAGAACTCACATTTGGAGAACTTGGCGTACAGTTGTTTTTCCCGAAGAGTCTATAGTACTATCCTCAGATGCTTGGCGTGCTCTTCTTGGTCTCTTAAATAAATAAGGATATCGTCGATGAAGACGATTACAAATTTGTCGAGAAAAGACGAGAATACCCGATTCATAAGGTCCATAAACATCGCAGGAGCATTGGTCACGCCGTAGGGCATGACAACAAACTCAAAATGCTTGTACCTTGTTCGGAAGGCCGTCTTCGGGATATCATCCTGTTTTACTTTAACTTGATGATAACCAGACCTCAGATCAATTTTTGAGAACACGGTAGCTCCTTTTAATTGGTCAAACAGGTCATCTATCCTCGGAAGGGGATACCTGTTCTTGATCGTTACATTGTTTAGTGCTCGATAATCTTGAATTTGCATAGATCCGTCATTCTTCTTCACAAACAGTACCGGTGCTCCCCATGGGGAATGACTAGGGTGAATAAGTCCCTTATCGAGCAACTCCTGTAGCTGTTCTTGAAGTTCTTGTAATTCAACCGGCGCCATACGGTAGGGTGCCTTGGAGATCGGGTTAGTACCAGGAACTAATTCGATCTCGAATTCCACTTCTCTGTCAGGAGCTAACCCCGGTAACTCATCCGAGAATACCTCTGGGTACTCGCATACCACTCTGACATCTTCCAACTTCTGATCCTTTGTTTGACATACGTCAACCACATGTGCTAGAAAACCAATATATCCCTTGTCTAACATCTTCCGTGCTTTGAGAGTCGATAAGAATTTCTCGGTCCTTTTCCTTGGCTCTCCAATAAATTCAAACGTGGAATCTGCCTTGGATTGAAAGACCACCCTTCGTTTACAGCACTCGACAGAAGCACCATATTTGCTTAGAAAATCCATTCCCATTATAACATCATAGTCCTGCATGTCGAGTACTATCAGATCGCAGTAGAGTTCTCTTCCCGCAATTCAGACTGGCACCACACGCAGCACGTGAGTGGATGTCATTATTTCTCCCGAAGGCAGGGTTGTTAAGAACTTGCAGTTTAAAACATGTGGAGACATATTTATCTTCTTAGTGTAGAATGTGGAGATGAACGAGTGCGTTGCCCCAGTATCAAATAATGCGGTAGCATACTTACTGTAAATAAGTATCTGACCTATGACAACCGTTGAAGCATTTGCAGCATCCTCCTTAGTAATAGAGAAAACCCTGGCATCTGCCATAGTTGGTGGGGCCTCCAATCTTTCTTGGCTCATCAGGGTACTCTCCGGCTCCGCTTGTATATAATGTAGTTTCGCGGGTGCACCCTGATACTGAACAAGCTGTTGGGGAGGTGCCGGGTTCTTGGTAGGACAGTAAGAGGCCATGTGCCCTTCCACTCCGCAGATGAAGCACCGGTTCGTACCTTCGCAGCATTCCCCAGGGTGCATTTTGCCGCATGTAGCACACAGAGGGAACCGGGACTGTTTATTTGATGGGCCCCCTTGGGGGTTGTTCCATGGCTGCCGTTTACCACCCTGGTTTCCTTTCTAATTCGCGTTGGTACTCTGAGGTTTCTGACCCCCTGAGTGTTAATAAAAGGAAGGAACATTAGGGATAATGAAAGATAATGAATCAAGAATCCCGGGGTGAACTTGATTCTTACTTTCATTTACTGCCTTCCTTTGTTGTTTGATATTGTTCAGGTAATGTTCGGTGAGTAGGGAACTACTAAACAGCTCCCCTGCAGTCTGCGGTCTGTTAACTCCGCCGGCCACGTTCAAAGCTATTTCGGGCCGTAACATCTTTAACATAAGTCGGACCCTTTCTTTCTCAGTGCGAACCAACTCAGGGCATAGACGAGCCAATCGGTTAAATTTCTTCACAGCTTCATTGACCGAGAGGTTGCCCTGTCAGAATTCCGTGAACTCGTCGTAATGTTTGTTTGTGACACGCATATTGAAGAATTCTTCGAAGAACTCTGATTCGAAGTCTGACCACGTCATCTGGTTCACCTGTCTCTTGGCCTTGACCCTTTCCCACCACATCCTGGCATCCCCAGAAAGGCAGAATGATGCACACTTAATCTTCTCATGTTCAGGCCAGTCCAGCAGCTCCATTGTACTCTCTACGGTTTTGAACCACGCTTGGGCGTCCCACGGCTCACCAACACCCGAGAAATTTTCCGGATTCAGCCTCAACCACTGAATCAGATAAGCCTCCTGTCGTGCTACAGTGGTTGAGCCTGTTGGAGGAGTTTGCGTAACCGTAGGCCCGACGGGTATAGCAATCTGGTTCGCCGGTGGAGTAGTCGAATTTTCTTGTTGGTTCATCAGGGTATTAATGGTTTGCTGCTGCTCGGTAACTTGACGCTGAAGTTGGGTCACTAATTGCATCAGGTCAGGCGAGGGAGTAGTCTCATTAAGTCTATTACTCTGTCTTCTAACCATGCTTTCCTTCATGAAGGACAAGTATGGATAATATGAGTTATCGTTATTCCTACCCTCCATATTAAATTCTAAATTAAAGGGAAAAGTAAAATATGTTCATATTTACATATCCCAGAAGTACTTGCTATCATAAAGTATCATTCATACTTGCATAGTCTAGAGTCATAAAGTATCCTAAAAGTGCTTACTATCATAAAATATGCAGAAAGGTACTTACTTGGAAGAGGTAAGAAAAAGGCTTGATGTGTGTGTAGTGAGATGACAACTGCTGTGATACCAACCTGTAACGCCCGCCTTTTTTCCACACCTTATGGTGTGGCGAGAAGCGACGTTACGCTAAACATACATGTACATATAAGACATCTTAATGCATCGGAATAATTTTTTTCTTCTACACATGCTTTTAACCATGCAACTAATACATGAAACATCTATACATGCATAAACTTGTCATCCATGAACCTAGTGTCATTGGACTTTGCATATTAACAACATGCATGGCATCATGATATAACCATTTCATAGCTTATTCATAATCATCATAAGTAGCAAGTAACTTATCCATAAACATCATGAGTCTTAAGTCATCCATTAGGCATAACCATTGAAACATAGCATGGAATCTAAGGAGACATTTCCAAAACCTAAGACATGCGATATGTGTAAATAAAAGAATCCTTTGCCATGTCACCGCCAGACACACACATGCTCTTGCCTCTCCTGCTGCTTCCCTTAGTAACCTCTTGCTTGATCTGCGGTACAAGGAAAATAAGACTATAAGCACACAGGCTTAGTAAGACCCTTTCCTACTCACTAAAACCATACGTCACTTAAACATAAACATATCAAGCATCTGACATAACATAATTCTGAACATAAAACATAAGCATAGTCTTGGCGTAAATCATAAGCATATGAACAACTAATATAACATGATTCTTAACCTAAGCATAAACCTAAAACGTACTTAGCATAGCATAATTCTTAGCATACATGGGCATGAAACATACTTATCATGACATAATTCTTAACATACATGAGCATGAAACATACTTATCATGACATAATTCTTAACATACATGAGCATGAAACATACTTATCATAAGCATAAGCATAAAACATACTTACCCTGGCGTGATGCATAACATGAATGAATGCATGAGTCGAAATGCATATACATAGGGATGCTTAATTTTAAATCATACTTTTAAATACTTAAACATAAACATAACATCATTGGGGTCCCCGGCTTGTACCACATACACATATCATAAGCGCGCATCCCTAAGTAAATACGAGGTAGCGAGCCCCGACCTACTAGGGCAGCAACAGCTACGGTAGTTCCAAACAACGAGGCATTTTTAAGGTGCCCATCCCTGTTGGACAGCTACGGTAGTCCCAGAACCGTGGACAACTTCGGTAGTCCAGAACCGAGGCGTTCTTAAGGTGCCCATCCCTTGGACCCTTACTTCGGTCCGGTACAAGCACATTCATAAAGTAAAATAACTATGCATGCTTCATCATTCATACTTGACATATCTTAGGACATAAACATAATCCTGTTACATGAAGCATGACATACACATGCTTGGCATTTAATCATTCATACTTATTTCATAACATTGTTATGCCTTCATCATTCATACTTATCATTCATACTTATCATTCATACTTAAGGCATAACATCATCTTCATCCATCTTCTTTTATTCATAAGAACATGACATACTTACATAATCATGCCTCCAGGCATAAATATTATCTTGGTTCATAAGCTTGCATGATCATGGTACATAAGATAAACGTGCATTTTATACATGATACATTTCATCTAGCATACATAATCCTAGTATCCATCATAGATCATGCATGGGTAAGCTACATATAAACATGATGCATACTACTTAGGTTCATGGCATTCATCATACAACATGCATAGACCTTCGTACACATACATCTATTATAAGCATTTAACCTTCTACATACATCATTCTATTTATCATAATATACCCCTACACTACTTACATATGTTCGTGGTATATAATCTAAACATTCATGTGTAAAGCATAACATAGAACCTAACATATAAGGTCATGTCACATATAAGCTAAGATTTTTGTAATATAAAGATCCGTACATCGTGCTTAACTATGTACTTACATTATGGTAACTTATAAACATGTATCCTTGAGACCTTAGCCCAATTCAAAGCCTAAATTTGGGTCTTGGCCGAAACCCTACGAGGCCATGAATCCATAGAAAATTCACCTAGGTCATGATTAACATCCCATACCTTACATATCATGCCAAGGAAAACCATTTGAACCATTGATTGTACTTAACCCTAAGTTCTAGGCCTAAACCATGTGCTGGCCGAAACCCTAGAAGGGTAATAAGCCTATAGGAAAATTCATATAAATCACCATTATTACCCATAAGATATGATAGTAAACATACTAATCATGCTTGGAAAGGTTGGAGTTTACCTTAGCCTTTTGACCTTGATGTGGCCGAAACCCTAGGGGTTTTGGGATGATACAAAAACTTCTAAATCATACTTTTATGCTTAACATATCATGAATAAACATTAGGAAACATATACGGGATTTCCATATGATTTTAACCTCAAAATAATGCTTGGCCGAAACCCTCACAAGCCCTAACCATGGATTTCTTCAACATAGCATGCCAATAAGAACTTAGATCATGACAAATAACTTGGAAGCTATCATACCATAGGTGAGGGGGGTCTTACCTTCCCTTATCTTGAATTTAATCCTTGAATAGAGAAATAGAAAGAACTTTCTTGACTCCAAACTTCTCCTTAGCCCTTGTAGCATAGTATAGAGCCTTGAGTCTTCAAGATGGAGTCCTTGGTGGAATTTTTTTCCTAAGGGGAGAACCCTTGTGGGTTTTGGCTAGAGCAAGGAGGAAGAGGAAAGAAATGACTTTGGTGGAAGAAGAGAAGGGAGAATGTAACTCCTATGCCACTTCTCTCATTGCCTTTATACCACATTAAGGAGGGCAAGTGAAGAGTCATGGTGTCTCTTCCCTTGATGACCCTTCATATTCCCTAAGCCTTAACCAAAATCCACTTCATTCTCTACTAGCACTCCCTTGCTAGGTGAATTGGTTAGTACATGCATAGTGGTACCATAGGTCCAATGTTCAATTCTTGGTGCATGCACTTTGTTTTTATTTTATTTTATTTTATTTTTTTATTTCTCCTTATTTCCGAAAATTCCCCAAAAATTCACCCATGACCATACTAATATCCTTAATTAAAACCCATTTATATTTATATTAAATTTCACCTAAAATCCACTAATAACCATGGTCTTAGAAAAGCCCATTAGTACTTAGCTTCTCAATTTAAATGAAAAAATTATGGATAACTATGCTACGGTTCGTACTAGTATCTCTAAACTCCTTCAAAACTATTTAGACATGATCAATATTTTAAAGAAAATATTGAGGAGATTTTTCCGGGTCGTTACAGGAGAACTCATGCCTATACCCTCTATCTTGACAAAACTCTAAAAATCTTTGATTTTGGAATTCACCTCCATGATCACTCCTTATTGTTTTAATGGTTGATGATTTTTCATTTTCAACCCTTCTACAGAATGAAATAAACACATCTAACGTTTGATCCTTATACTTTAGAAAATAGGTCCATGTATATCTAGTAAAATTATCAATGATAACAAAACAATATCTACTACCATTCAAGGATATGATTGTACTACAATCAAACAAGTCCATGTGAAGTAAATCCAATGCGGTAGAAGTACTTACAGTGCTTTTACCTTTATATACAGATTTTGTTTGCTTACCCATTTGACATGCATCACAAAGTTTGTCATTTTCATACTTGATGCTTGGTAAGCCAGTACTAGTCCCTTATTGGCCAATTTTCGGATATTCTTCTTGTTCACGTGTGCTAGTCTCCAGTGCCAAAGGTTAGACTCATCTTCTCTTGACATGAAACACTTAACAAAAGTATTAGTAGCACTTTTAAATGAAACTTGATAAATATTTTCTACTTTTGTGCCTACTAGTACCGTGTCAAATGTGTCATATTTTCTAACTAGACATTGACTTGATTGGAAATCAATTGTGTAACCCGCATCACACAATTGACTGACACTTAGTAGAGTAAATATCATCCCCTTGACTAGAAGGACATTCTTAATCCTAAGATATTCGGATATTTGAATGCCTCCTATTCCTATGACCTTAAGACTACCATTGTTACCAAAGGAAACATTACCTCTACTTTTTTTTTGAAATGTAGTGAATAAGGATCTATCACCGGTCATGTGTTTGGAGCACCCACTATCAACGAACCAAGTTGATAGATGCTCCCCCTCAATCACAACCTACACAATTCGAAAAATAGAAGATTTAGGTACCCAAACCTTGGGACCTAAAGCACCTACTAAGCAAGACTTAGGCACCCATGCCTTGACTACTTTCCTTTGAACCCTAGGTGTCTTAGATTGTCTTACATCAGTCCTAGACATTAAGGACACAAATGATGGTTCTATGGGTCGGTAACCAATACCGGCCCTATTGTAGACTGCCCTTTGGGCATTCAGAATCATGTCTAGAGTCTTTAAGCTAGTTGAGAATTTCTCAAGAACACTCTTGAGTCTCTCAACTTCACTCTTCAAAGATTTAGTTTCATCCTCTAACATTTCTAAGTGTAAATCATCAATATCCTCATCTTTAGAGGATCTCAAATGTTCAACCTCTACTTTCAATGATTTAACTTTATTTTTTGACTTTTCAATAAATCGGTCAAACATGCAATGGTTCTATAACATTTATCTAATTCGGGAGTGATTACCTCTTCATCATCTGAAGATGACGAAGCCGCGTTTGAGGAGTCGGTGGATTCATCATTGCTTTCTTGATCATCAAGTGCCATGAGTGTCACATGACATGTACTCTTCTCATCCTTCTCCTCTTCGGATGAACTTGAAGAGGATTCATCCCATGTGGCCTTCAAGGCCTTCTTTTTCTTCTTCTTGGATTTATCCTCCTACTTCTTGAGCTTTGGGCAGTCCTTCTTGAAGTGCCCTTTCTTGCTACACTCATAGCAAGTGATATTAGATTTATCAATCTTAACTTCACTAGGGTTACCATTACCCTTGAAGCGCCGACTCTTTCTCATCATCCTTCTAACAAAATTTGCCATCTCGGAGGAAGAAGACCCACTGCCATCCTCCTCGGAATCGGATTCAGACTCGGATGAAGATGAAGATGAAGAGACTTCCTTCTCCTTCTTCTTCTCCTTTTTCTTCTTGTTGGTCCTTTCCCCTGCAACTGAGGCAATCTCCTTCTCCTTGGGGCCTTTGTTAGCCATCTCATGTAGCTCCATTTCACAAAATAAGTCATCTAACTTTACAATTGATAAATCCTTAGAAACTTTGTAGGCATCCACCATGGATGACCACAAAGCATTCCTTGGAAAAGCTTTTAACACATACCATACAAGGTCATGGTTCTCGACCTTTTCGTCAATAGAATGAAGACCGTTGAGGACTTCCTTGAATCTACTATGAAGCTCGCTTACCCTTTCACTCTCCTTCATGGAGAGGTTTTGGAGTTGGTTGAGGAACAAATCCCTATTGGCGATTCTCGGGTCTCGGGTTCCCTCATGGAGTTCAATGAGTTTATTCCACAAATCCTTTACACTTGTAAAGGGACCAACCTTGATGAGTTGATCCTTGTACATTCCACATTGCAAAGTCACCATCGCCTTCGCGTCGGCTTCACTTTTCCGAGTTTGCTCAGCCGTCCAACGCCAAGATTCCAATTCTTTTCCTTTATCATCCTTTGGAGGGGAGAAACCCTCCTTCACAGCGAACCATGTGTTGATGTTCATCTTTAGATAATACTCCATCTTCGATCTCCAATATTGAAAATCTGCTCCATCGAAGAAGGGAGGTCGAGTGGTACTAAAACCTTCTCTCAATGCCATTCTTGTTGACTCTCGGATGTTAAGCCGCTTATATAGAGCCCCAAGCTCTGATACCACTTGTTGGAACTTGGATGGCTAGAGAGAGGGGGGGTGAATGTAGCCAGACACCAAAAAAAAATCGCTTTCTTTTATGAACTTCTGTACTTAGGGTTAGTAGCACATCGGAAGCAATACAACAAAAACAAAGTGCAGAAAAGAAAGACAAATGAAAACGCTAACAAAAGAGGATTTACAAGGTTCGGGGATAACTTGCCCCTACTCCTTGGCATGCCTTTAAGGTGGCCGATCCCTTGATCGTCAGTAGATCAAGCCCCGAAAAATCCAGATAGAAAGCAACCTCCTTCTCGGTGGAGTAACCTCTCCACAACGTTTCAAGATGAATGAAGTATTAAGTACATGAAACACAAGAAGAAGTCTTACTGAACACATAGAACCGCAAGAACACCAGCAAACTTCTCACCGAGCTCCACTAAGCACAGATCTCACACAAGAACTCCCTTCTTCGTGTCTTCTTGCTGATGGACTCGCCAAGCTTCTTGTTTCTTCTTCCCAAGTGCTCAAGTAACACCAGGTTGCTCAAAATTCATAGTAGTGGTCAACAGATCAGAGTTGTCGCAAGAGCAGAACAAGAGATGTCGCTAGCCGTCCCTAGCTCCTTCTCCACTCCTTGGCTTATCCTGCTTCCATCGCCAAGTCACACGCTCCTCTGCAGCAGTTCCCAGCTGCTCACCTGCAGCAGCCAGCTATCCCTGACCTCCTCTGGACTCACTGAAACCCTCCAGTCGAGCCCCAGGTCATCAGCTCCTCAGCTGCTGCAGCTTGCGCCAGAGGACGTTACAACCTGCGAAAACAAACAGACAAACCTGCTGTAGCGAAAACCTTCGTTTGACTTCTCTTGGATGATCTCTGAGTCACCTGCACACTTAGCAGCACATTAGAGCAGCAAATCAACAGAAGATCAAATATCAGAGAGCACAGAATAAGTATCAGTAGGAATCAGAGTGCGATCAGATGAGATCAGAGTGTTTGATAGCGAGTTTTAATTAAAGTGATCGGTCACCGAACCGATCAGAGAGCCTCCTGATCGGTCACCAGACCGATCAGGCTGGGTTCAGACCGATCAGGCTGCATCCTGATCGGTCCCCAACGCGTAATCAGAATTCGCGACTTCTCCGGGACTGATCACCAGACCGATCCCAGGTCGTGGATCGGTCACCAAACCGATCCACCCCTTTGCAGGGTGATTGCTCAGCTTCGTAGTCCAACCCTCCTGATCGGTCACCAGACCGATCAGGGCATGCTTAGACCGATCAGGATCCATCCTGATCGGTCATAGTGAGGAGCTCGCGACACTTGATCGTTCACCAGAACGATCCGAACAGTATCTCTGATCGGTCACCAGACCGATCAGGAGCCAAGCAGTAAGGTTCCCAAAACCCACTGTATGCTCCCTGATCGATCACCAGACCGATCTGGAGCCAAGCAGTGAGTGAAATGTTTGCTCCTTGATCGGTCACCAGACAGATCATGAGTCGATCAGTAGCCCAACATGGTCACTGTGTGCTCCCTGATCGGTCACCAGACCGATCAGTCATCGCTGGATCGGTCACCAGACCGATCCACGAGGGAGCACCATGCCAACTTCCCTGATCGGTCACTTGACCGATCCAGGCAAGGCCAAACCCACTCTAAGTCAAGAGAACTGGCTCCCAGGCTCCCCTGACTCGTGCTCAGTCCCTCGGACCAAGACTCCGTGCCCAGCTTCACTCACCGGGACTTCAGTCAACCTGGCTTCACTCACCAGGACCCGACTTCACTCACCGGGATTTCCAATCACCTAACCCTCCGAGTTAGGAATTTCCACACCTAACCCTCCAAGCTTGGACTTTTCCACACCCAACCCTCCAAGTTAGGATTTCATCCATCTAGCCCTCCAAGCTAGGACTTTTCCACACCTAACCCTCCAAGTTAGGATTTTTCCAACCTAGCCCTCCAAGCTAGGACCTGACCCTCCAAGCCAGAGTTTCATCCATTCTAGCCCTCCAGGTTAGGACTTGGTTTCACTCACCAGGATTCCATGCCCAGTCCTCGACCAGGACTTAATCCAAATCATCTCATCAACCTAAACTAAAATCGGTGTGAACACCAAAACAACAATCAGGGTTAGACTGCATCAACAGGGGCAACCTTTTTGATGGTGTCAAAGGGGAGAACTTGTGGATGTAAGTTATGTTTAACTTAATTTGGTTTTGAGGAAAATTGAAAATTATATGGAGGACATAGGTTAAGGGGGAGGGCATGTTTATGTCTCTTAATGTGCTATGCCTTTAATTTTCAATTGTTATTGTTGTTTGTGCACCTAACATAAATATATTGCCACACATTAAAAAGGGAGAGATTATTGGGGCAAATCAGCCCATGTATGATCGGGAGGATCATGGGTTTTGATGTGTGTGTCAATATGGTTATGTTAGGGTTTCATTCTGATCTAATATGTGTATGTGAGTGTGCAGATTTGCAGGATACACATAGACTTGGTTGGACGTCTTTGGGTATGGAGAAGGGTGGCATGGAGGCAAGTCGTGGGCTTGTGTGTGCATTCGACGGACCATGGACAAAGCAGGGATGATGATCTGAGGGAAGCGGACTTCGAGGCATATGTGAAGGATGACATCGAGGCAAGCTTAGGGCTTGTAGGCGTATTTGAGAGACGAGGGCCAAAGTCGAAGAGGACTTGAAGACAACAGGTCGAGGCTGCTGGAGCAGGAATGATGAGCAAAGGGAAGCGTGTTAGGTTGTGACCGTCAAGCTAGAGGGGGGGGGGGTGAATAGCTTTTCTTCGATTCTCTACCTACAACGTTAGTAAGCGCAAGCGGAATAACAAATAAACAAACTAAGAACAATGATAACGCCAACCTTTACGTGGTTCGGAGATGACGCTCCTACTCCACGGCTGTCCGTAAGGTGGACGATCCCTTGATCCTTCGCTGGATCACTCCCCGGATGCCCTCCAGCTAGCTCGTGTAGCTCTTTGTGGGTGGAGAAACCTCGCCACAATCCCGAACACACCTCTGAGCTCTTAGACTACTATTTGGTCTTTAACCAAAGCCAAATTCGTCAAGAGTTCCAGCCAAACCCGAGCCCATTTAAATAGGTCTCTTAGCTGAGAAACCTGCTGCAGTCGATTGCCCCCAGGCCAGTCAACTGATCGTACTCAAATTCGACCATTGCAAGCCCAACGTTCGAATTCCCAGCCACTACCAGTCGACTGCCCCCACAACAGGCGATTGATGTTTCTATGGTGTTTCTCAGTCGACTACCAAACCACCAGTCGACTGCCCCCTCCTAGGTTTTCCTTCCTGAGTACAATTGTCTCAGCACTCGACCCCTAGGATTTCCCGAGTACATTTCCCTCAGCACTCGAACCCTCACAACTCAGTTGACTCTTCACCAACAGCCTCGATCTGTTGCCATCACGTCCTCTTCAACCTTGGCCCTCAAACCTCAGATGCTCACGCAAGCCCATGGCTTGCCTCCATGCCATCCTTTATGTACGTCTCGAAGTCCACGTCCCTCGGCTCATCGTCCCTGCTATCCATGGTCCCTCGGACGCACACACAAGCCCACGGCATGCCTCCATGCCACCTTTCACCGTACTCGAAGCCGTCCAGCAAAGTCCATGTGTATCCTACAAGACCTACACACTCCAATACACATATCAAAACACAAGGGTAAACCTAACATAAATCCTTTTCCCAAACATCAAAACACATGGTCACTTCGGACCATAGATTGCCCCAACAATCTCCCCCTTTTTGATGTTTGACAATACGTTTAAATTAGGGGAAACAAATATAAATGCAAACATGCATTGATCCAATAACAAGGCATCCCCACACCTAACCTCCCCAAGAGTTAGGACTTTTACCAAAAATGGAGTTTTTTTTTAAACCTTTCTAAGGCTCCCCTTACATTGGACTTACAAAGGCTTTTTAAGAACCTTTCCAAGGTTCCCCTTACGCCAAGAATGGAGCAACAATGCTCTCCCTTTACCTAAGCTCCTCCTAGACCTAGGATTTCTTGCAAAGGTGTGTTTGGTTTCCCAAATTTAACCCAACACTTCTCCCCCTTTGCCACACATCAAAAGACTCCAATAATTTTCCTCTTTTTGGATCTTTTAACCTCTAATGATCATAAACACAGTGTACTAGGCCCCTATACACTTATTTTACATTATTTAGACATTTTTTAATGGCTAAAAACATAAATCAGCCTTTACCAGTCGACTGCCCCGTGGGCCAGTCGACTGACATTCTGAAAAACCAAATTTTAACTTTCTGAACCCAATTTTAGAAATGCACCAGAAATTCCTCAAATCTCTAAAAATTTTTAAATTTTATGGAGAGATTTATGGTATCTATACCTACTTGAGAAAAATACACTCAAAAATGTATCCATAATCATTCCCAAGATTGACACAAAATCCAAAACTACCTAAATAGTTCATTAAACCTTGACCTAAAGTTCTAGTTTTGGTTTCCTCTTGATGTCATTGCCCATACCAACCCACAATGCATCCCTAGCATTGATTTATATGACATTTACACATCAAAAACCAACTTTCATGCTATATGACCCCAATGCCATATTTTCATGCATGATACACAAATCCAATGTGTCAAAATCCAAGAATTGAGACTCAAGTCCGTCTCCAACTCTTTTGGCACACTCCATAGTCCATCTAGACCTCCGAGAGAACCCTCCCAAGGTCCATTTACCATGAATCCCAAAGACTCCTAGAGTTTCCCCTTGAGCTTTTAGCCTTAGCCACCTCCCTAGGTGACTCAACAATCTCTAGGCCACACCGGTGTACCTCCGGTGACTCTTGGCCTACAAACTTAACCTTCTTAACCTTAGACATCTTGTTCTTGGTTAAGTCCTTCTTTTTCCCTTTAAATGACACCCCCTTGCCATTTTTGGATTTTCCCTCCTTGTCATAATCATATGCTACCATAACATATTTCTTTTCATTGACATTGGAGGCCTTAGATCGGTATCCTAGACCCGATCTATCATTGTTGGGTTTTAGACCACCCAACACCATACCTAGACACTTAGATCCAATAGTCAATCTATCTAGGATTTTCTCTAACCTATCAAGTTTTTTCCATAATACTTGATTTTCCCTCTCTAGGCTTCTAAACCTAGAATCAACATTGTTGGGGCAATCGGCTCAAATATGATCTGGAGGATCATGGGTTTTGATGTGTGTGGTCAATATGGTTAAGTTAGGGTTTGTTGTTAGACTAACATGTGTATGTGAGTGTGCAGGTTTGTAGGTACACATGGACATGGTTGATGTCTTCAGGTGAAGGGTGGCATGGAGGCAAGCTGGTGGCTTGTGTGCGCATCCGAGGGACCATGGGCAGAGACGATGAGCTGAGGGGTGCGGACTTCGAGGTATGCATGAAGAATGACTTGGAGGCAAGCTGGAGGCTTATGTGCGCATCTGAGGGACGGGAGCCGAAGACGAAGAGAGCGTGAAGGCAATAGATTGAGTTTGCATATTGAAGAGTCGACCAGGTCGTGAGAGTCCGAGTGTGAGTGTTTGTACTCAGGGACTAAGCTGGGAGGGTTTGAGTGCGGAGAATAATTTACTCGGGGAGTGTAACTCTAAGCTTAGTAAAGGACCAGTCGACTGCTCTAGGAGTAGTCGATTGGTAAGGGCTGGCTAATTCGAACGTTGGTTGTAATGCTCGAATCTGAGTGGGACCAGTCGACTGCCCCAGGGGCAGTCGACTGGTAGCGGCCAGTTTAAACTCGAGCTCTATTTAAAGGAGCTCATTTCGTGTTACTGTTTCTTGGCAAAACTTGCTTGGTCAAAGCTTGTTAGTAGCCTGTTGTGATCAGATAGTGTCCAAGAGTTGTGGAGAGGTTTCTCCACCCACAAGGAGCAACGCGATCTAGCCGGAGGTGCTCCGGGGAATCATCCACCGAGGTATTAGGGATCGCCCACCTTATGGGCAGCCGTGGAGTAGGAGTTCTATCTCCGAACCACGTAAATAGGTGTGTTCTTAATTGTTTTTGTTTAGTTTAGTTTTATTTTAGTATATTCCGCTTGCGCAACTAACCTTGTAGGAAGAAAGAAATCGAAAATTACTATTCACCCCCTCTAGCAAGGCATATCGATCTAATAAGTGGTATCAGAGCTTGGTGAGCTCATCTACCGACTAACCACTGAGGGAGCAAGAAAGCTAGAGAAAAAAATGATGAATGACAAGTTAGGGGATGATATCAACACACCACCCACATATGACCATGAAGATTTTGCCTATTGGAGAGCAAGGATGAAGACTTGGTTTGGAATGGAGTGGGAGTGCATGGTGGTGCTAGAGGAACCATTCGAAATTCCAAGGGACAAGCACGGAAAGAAGCTCCGACCTAGATATTGGACTAAGGAGCAACAAGATCATTCTAGGGCAAATGAGAAGGTAATTAGTATATTGGTTAATATTTTGCCTAACAATGTTTTGAGTGGTGTAGGGGCATATAAAAATGCATATGAAATGTGGAACAAGTTAGAAGAATTTCATGAGAATCCTATGCAAGCTCAAATAGTGGAAAAACCCGAAGAAAAAATTCTAGTGGTCAAGAAGACCAAGAGGAAAAAGAAGTGTCAACCTCATCAAGTGAGGTGACACAATTAAGTGAAAAATCATCAACTTCCTCAAGAGTAGAAGAGGAGGTATCAATTTCAAGGATTGAAGGGCAGGAAAGACCCTCATCTATACAAGTGCAAGAAAAGGCCCAACCTCCACCAAAGCCAAATCAAAAGAGCATATTATATGCTTTGGATGCAACAGGAAGGGGCACTACAAGGACAAGTGTCCACTAGGTAGAAAAGAGGTAATCCCTAAACCCAAGTACATTAATTAAAAATCTAATGTGGGTCATAGGGAAAAGCAAGAAAAGAAGCACATTAGGTGTTATACTTGTGGGGAGCTAGGACATCATCACACTCAATGTCCAAGAAAAGGAGAGCTCAAGAATATGAAGCACTTAAGAAGATGGGAAAAAGAAGAGAAGAAGAGTAGCTCACATCAAGGGGGAGCTACAAGGGTAAGGGAGGTAATCCCTAACTTTACTTATGCTCCAAATGCTTGTATGAATGCTAGAATTAATAACAATTGTTTGCCTATGCGTACTCTTGGATTTATATATCATGATAAAAATAAAAATACGATTGCGTGCCAAAATACCAAACAATCCATGTTTCATGATAAATCTAAGGTTCCTAGATCTAAGGACCAAGACATTAACCCTAAGAAAGGGAGACATATGCCTAGAAAAATAGATAGACCTAGGAATGATCAAAATGAACATAGTGATACTAAGGTTAGGAGGTTAGAAAAGGAAAATCAAGTTTTGACAGCAAAACTTGAAAAATTAGAAAAGAACCTAGATAGACTTATTAGAGGATCCAAAGGGTTAGGTATGATACCAAATGATCAACACCTTAGAAGTGGTAGGACGGGACTAGGATACCACTCTAGGAAGTCAAATGTTAGTAAAATGTCATATTCAAGGATGCCTTATGCTTATGGTAAAGAAAAGGTCAAAAATAGTAAGGAAAAGTCATTTCAAAAGAAAAAGAAGGATTTGACCAAGGAAAAAGTGTATAGAGTTAAAAGGGTGATAGTTGAAGGTCAAGAACCACTGGAGGAATACCGATGTGGCCTTGCAAATGTAAATGAATTACCTATGGAGGTAACTAGAGCTAGGAGCTCAAGAGAGAGCTCTAGGAGTCAAAATGGGATCCATGGTCAATGGATCTCAAGAGGTTTTCTTCAAGAAGATTAGATGGACTATGGAGTATGCCAAAGGGTTTAAAAGGCTAAGATTAGTCATAATCCTAGGGAATTGGCATACTAAAAAGGAGGTTTGTGATGAAAAAGATGAAAATGAGATCACAAGTGGAGAAAATTGATTTTTAATGTGTAAACGTCATATAACTCAGTGCTAGGAATGTATTATGGTTAGGCATTGGAAGATACATCAAGGAGAGGCCAAAATTAGGACTTTTGGATAAGGTTTCAATGATACAATTTAGGAAAATTAAATTTTGTGCCAATCTTGGGATCCGGAATAGTTTTGTTTGAAAACATATTTCTCCCAAGTAGATATAGGTTTCACAAATCTCACCACAAAATTTTAGATTTTTAAGAGATTTATGGAATTAATTAGGCATTTCTAAAATTATACTGAGAAACTAAAATTTCAGGTATCAGTCGACTAGTTTAGAACCAGTCAACTGGTCCAGGACAGGGAACATTCTGTTTGTTTTATCAGCTGATTGTCCCTAGAGCAGTCGACTGATCTCACCCAGAAAACATTCTGTTTGTTTTATCAGTCGACTAGGGCAGTCGACTGACCCGCGAGTTTTAATTAGGATCAGACCGCGCGGGGGTGGCCAAAACCTAGGGTTTTGCGTGCCACCCCCTGCGAATACATCCTCTCCCCAACCTCCTCTCCGGTTCTAAGGTACTCCGAAGCCCTAGAAACTTACTCCTAGCGTTCTCCTACCGCGGATCTACAACTAGGCTTAGTGAAAACTCCTCCTTTCAAGCCGATCTTCACTCAACCTCATCATGCAACGTTTGGGAAAAAGGTAACACCTTGTACAGTTCAATCTTTCCCATTTAAATTAGGATTTGGGACTAATGTGTCTATTTTTGCATGTTTTTCTTTGCCTTCTTCCTTTGTGGGGTGATTTGGTATACTTGCATGTGTATACCACATTTTTGGTTGGATTTTAAGAGACAAAAGGGTGAGGGGTCGTCCCGACAAGGTCGGGCAAATCTGGGGAGTCTCAATTTTGATCCATGGAGTGTTGGAAGAGATTCGACGAAAATGAATTCGTATTAATGAATTGTCGATATCTTAATAGGTCTTATTTCAAGAAAAGACCCCACAAATTTCTGAAATGATCACTCATTTTGGGGTAGAACAGTTAGTATATTGTCAGCATGACATTAACCTAGATCTATGTAAAGAATTCTACGCGAATCTTACATACATTGATCCTAATAATAGCCTTTATGATCCATGGTAGCCGGAGTCCTCATTCCCTTCTCACCCACTGTTTTAGGTAGATTTCTGGGATGTAGGGCGTCAAATAATGGAGTTACATATTTTCCAAAAGTTGATGAGCCTCTTTCTTTTCATGATGTCACCATTGACCAGATCCACATGCATTATTTTGGATGTCATCGTAATATTTCAGAACGCATTTTTGATTCTAAAAATATGAGTCCATTTAGTCATGTTTTGTTCAAAATTATCATAGAATGCATACTACCCATTGTCACCGAGGGGCACGTAATGATTCGACTACCACACTTGGTGAGAATGTACGCGCTTGAGAGAAGGTTAGACATTGTTGTCATTCTGCATGTGTTCACATCCATTGTCCATTTTTCCCAAAGTGTAAATGGGAAGATATATATGTCTTTCTGCCATGTTCTGACCAAGTTCTTTGAGTCTCGGGGTATACACGTGTCTAGCGGTTAGGTTCGTCACCTATCCAAGGATTATGATCAGATTGACACACACCAGTTATCCTTGGCAGGTATCGAGTGCAGGCAGGGGGAGTTTGTCTGGAGGCAGCGTCCTGAGTTCACTAGTTCAGATGAGGAGCCTGCTGGTGGAGTTACACGAGTGGAGTTCTCCCAGCTCTGGTCTGACGTTCACGGCCTCCGGGAGGAATTCCACGGCTTCCAGCAGTGCCAGATGGACATACAGATGCAGCAGTAGGAGATGCGGATGCAGCAGCAGGAGATGTGGATGCAGCAGCAGGAGATGTATGAGATGATGCAGCAGTGGCATTTGGCATATTAGGGTTCTCCTCCTCCTCCAGGCGACGAGATGTAGTCAGCTTGACTTGATGATTCTAGTGTTGAGAGTGTTTTATTTGCATTGATATTATATCTCTCAAACCCTTTATTTTGGAAATTGTAAAACCTTAACTACTTTGGGGCTACGACCCGTGTGACTTTCTTGGTGTTTTTATTTCAAGTCATGAATGTAATATATTTGCTTGTTCTTTCATGTTACTTCATGCTATTTTTATGTCATGACTTGAATACTCTTTGAGATTTTTGAAGTGCTATTAAATGATAAGATATGATTTTGAATTAAAATCTTTGGTTACACTTTCATACTCATCATATAAGGTTTTAATTCATGGTATAATGATAAGTGTATGGAATAAAGTTTTGTTGATATCATAGAATTTAAGAAATGATCATGTATATGGCTCTAGGGAAATAAATAGGGGGAGGTTTGTATCATATTGTGAAGATAAATGAAAAAGGGAAGAATTGAGGAAAATTCCTTGTCTAAATTGATAATGGTTAGAGTTGGCAAACACAAGGAATCATGAATAGAGTTCAAAGTTGATACAAAATGCCAAGTTTTGATAAAATTGAGTTTGTATCAAAAGTCAAGCATATTTGACATTTTTCATGATATACTATTTTTCTAGGGTAGGAATATCCTAACAAATGTACTTGCAAAATTTTACATTTTTTTTGGAATTTTGTAGAATTTTCTGTGCGTTTCTGAATTTGGGCTGGAAATTCAAAATTTACAGTATCAGCTGACTACCCTGGGGCAGTCGACTGATGTCTCGGGCAGATTGGGAATTGTTGATTTCTGAGGGGTTTTTCAGAAATCTAGTAAGTTCTTTTTGGCACAAGGGGTAGGATTGCTTGGGGCAATCTTTTTGATGGTGTCAAAGAGGGACAACTTCTGTGTTATGTTAGGTTTAACTTGACATGGGAAACTTGTGGTGTTAAGTTGGAGATGGTGTTAAGATGGTAGAACTTAACTTGGTGTTATGGTGTTATGTTGGGTAGAACTTAACTTGGTGTTGGCAATGAGAATTGAAAGTTGGGAGAAAGAATAGGTTAAGGGGGAGGTTGCCTCTTGTTTGTTATGGTTTGATTTTCAATTGTTATTGCTAATGTTGATTGTGTTTACCTAACTTAACATATTGCCACATATCAAAAAGGGGGAGATTGTGTTGGATCGGAGAAAATCGATAGAGGGGGAATTTCAGATTAAAAGTTAGAGTGATTGCACAGCGGAAAAACAAAAATCAATGCTAACAAGTTTCTTTTACTTGGTTCGGAGCCTAGATCGACTCCTACTCTAAGGCCCACAGTCCTTGACCGTTTACTTTGGGCAATTCTATAATTCGCACAAATAAGTACAAGAATAGAATAAGGAATTGAGTACAGTACTTTAACAAAATTTATATCGGCGACGGAAAGTAATGAAATCTGAGCCGCGGGTCGTCGTTGGCACTTGAGGCGTGAGCACGGAGCTTTTTAGAGCAGAGTGCTTGGAGAAAACAGTTGGCAGAAGTTGTTCTGAAGCCTTGGGGGTGAACCCCCTTTTATAGCAGCCATGGGGGCGCCTGTGTCGATGGGGGCGCCTAAACGTGGCCTCTCCTACGCGAAGTCCTATCCGCAGGCTTGGTCAGCACTTATCCCCTTGATTGGGGCGCTTGGGCTGATGGGGGTGCCCGTATGGTCACAGGCGCCAGAGCTGACTTGGTCCAGAGGCTTCGTGGCAGTTTGCTTCATTTGCTTCGGTTTAGCCTTCCACTGGGGCGCTCGTATCCATCCGGGCGCCTAGCCCCAGTGAGGCGTTGATAATTACCATTTTGTTAATCAATTTAGCCTCTCAAATCCATGTTTTGATCCCTTTTTATATGCTTAAGTTTGCATTTACATTAGGTTCCATGAGTTATTGCTATTTTAACTTTGGATGCAAATCTTTGTATATTTGAGATGTTTTGACATTAAATTTGAATCTAANTAACTCGTGAGAGTGAGAGTCTGACTTCTCGGTCGGAAGTATCCTAGGGAGCGTGGGCCACCACGCGTCGACTGGGAGCCGAGCCGAGGGGTTTATGGGAGCATGCCCACTTATAACTCGGGCGAGAGCGAGAGTCTAGTTCTCGGTTGGAGGTATCCCATGGAGCGTGGGCCGCCACGCGTCCGACTGGGAGTCGAGCCTAGGGGTTCGTGGGAGCATGCCCACTTATAACTTGTGAGAGCGAGAGTCTGGCTTCTCGGTCGGAGGTATCCAGGGAGCGTGGACCGTCACGCATCCGACTGGGAGCCAGCCGAGGGGTTGGTGGGAGCATGCCCACTTATAACTCACGAGAGCAAGAGTCTGGCTTCTCGTCGGAGGTATCCCAGGGAGCGTGGGCCACCACGCGTCCGACTGGGAGCCGAGCCGAGTGGTTTCGTGGGAGAATGCCCACTTATAACTTGCGAGAGTGAGAGTCTGGCTTCTTGGTCGAAGGTATCCAGGAAGCGTGGGCCGCCACGCGTCCGACTGGGAGCCGAGCCGAGGGGTTTATGGGAGCATGCCCTATTATAACTCGCGAGAGCGAGAGGTTTGGCTTCTCGGTGGAAGGTATCCCAGGGAGAGTGGGACGCCACGCGTCCGACTGGGAGCCAAGACGATTGGTTCGTAGGAGAATGCTCACTTATAACTCGCGAGAGCGAGAGTCTGGCTTCTTGGTCGAAGGTATCCTAGGGTGTATGGGCAGCCAAGCGTCCGACTCGGAGTCGAGCCTAGGGGTTCGTGGGAGCATGCCCACTTATAACTCGCGAGAGCGAGAGTCTGGCTTCTCGGTTGGAGGTATCCCAGGGAGCGTGTGTCGCCACGCGTCCGACTGGGAGCCGAGCCGAGGGGTTCGTGGGAGCATGCCCACTTATAACTCGCGAGAGCGAGAGTCTGACTTCTCGGTTGGAGGTATCCCAGGGAGCGTGTGTCGCCACGCGTCCGACTGGGAGCCGAGCCGAGGGGTTCGTGGGAGCATGCCCACTTATAACTCGCGAGAGCGAGAGTCTGGCTTCTCGGTCGGAGGTATCCCAGGGAGCGTGGGCTGCCACGTGTCCGACTGGGAGTTGAGCCGAGGTGTTCGTGGGAGCATGCCCACTTATAACTCGCGAGAGTGAGAGTCTGGAGCGCTTTGCCATTTGTCCGAGAAGGCAAGTCTTCCACTATTCTTGTGGGGTTACATAGTACAAATATTTTAATAACCTGTTGGGAGTGAGCCTCCCAGGGCCAGCCCGCCTGAAATCATATGTACTCCTCCTCGGATGGCGTTTTGTCGATTGACCTGCTGCTGGTCCATTTCGTCGGACTCGATCTGCTCGCCGGTCGGGAACAAGCTACGAGCGATCGGAGGATCGCGTCTGGGTTCTTCAGCTGGGACGATGATTCGGCTTCCCCGACCTGGGCCCTGCCCCTGGGATACTTGCCTTCCTCGCAGTTGTGCGGTTGTGTCAGGGGATCGACCCCGACCGAATTGACGACATTCCTCTGTGTCGTGGGTGTGGCTATGATGAAATGCACAGTAGGGCCTTCAG
This sequence comes from Boesenbergia rotunda, assembly GCA_024364735.1. Classification (NCBI taxonomy): domain Eukaryota; kingdom Viridiplantae; phylum Streptophyta; class Magnoliopsida; order Zingiberales; family Zingiberaceae; genus Boesenbergia; species Boesenbergia rotunda. The sequence goes on along the minus strand of JAGFNQ010000283.1, from coordinate 50,331 downwards.
CGGGTCGACGGACACCCTTGAGCCACTTGTTGGACTTGTCGGCGTTTCATCTCCACCCGGTTGGTGGGCCCCCGTGGGTTGCACATGGGACCGCCCGTTAGTCGGCTAGACTGAGGGGTACTAGGGAGTGGCGTGTTGGCTGACTCCTTCTTTCGAGCAGCCTGTGCCTCTTCCAAATTAATGTATTTGACAGCCTTTCCCAATAGGCTGTCGAAGTCCTTTGGCGGCTTCTTGATGAGCGAGCGGAAAAAATCTCTCTCCTGCAGTCCTTGGGAGAACACGCTGATTAATACCTCGGCCGCGGCAGTTGGTACGTCCAGTGCTACCCCGTTAAACCTCTTGATGTAGGCCCGGAGTGACTCCTTAGGGCCCTGCTTGAGGGCAAACAAGTTGATACTTGTCTTATGGTGCCTTCGGCTGCTGGCGAAGTGCTGGAGGAATGTTCTTTTGAGCTCTCTGAAGCTGGCTGTCGACCCGTTGGGGAGTTGTCCGAACCATCGTTGAGCGGGTCCAGAGAGCGTGGTCAGGAACGCTCTGCATTTCACGCCCTCGGAGTACTGGTGGAGCAAGGTTGTACTTTCAAACTTCATAAGGTGCTCCTCAGGGTCTGTGGCTCTAGCATACTCGGGCATGGTGAATAACCGGAGATGCTTAGGCACTGGATCCTCCAGGATCCACGGAGAGAAGGGGATGCGCATCCAAGAGGATGGCGACACCTCGGTTGGGGCCTTCCCCTTTTTGAGGCGCGACCTATGCGTCCGACTGGATGCGGACATTTATGCTGGCTCAGGCTTATCTTCCCGACCCTGACCGGGAGAGGCAGCGAAGGGGACTGAGCCTCCTTCGGGTGGGGCAACTCATCTCCGTACTCCAGAGGGGTCATGGGCCGATGGCCCAGGAAATCGAGCGGTCGTGCTACCAGCTTGCGATAGCTGTTGGGAGGCCCTTTGGGCCCGAGCGGCTCTTAAGAGCTCATACTCCTTGGGTGTAACAGTCATCATGACCCGGTTGGGTGCTTCGATCGTACCCTTCCGATCAGGATAAGTGCCCCTCCTTCTAGCGCCAAATTTGATTATGTCTCGAAGCGAGGTGGAAGTCCCAATGGCCAGATGGTCTCCCGAGTGCCACGAGCTCTGCTGACCTGGCTCTGACCTGGCTATGACCTGCGATAAGATGGTCGTTAGCAAACCCGTCGGGGATTTTCCTCGGTCAGACCCTCCGATGGTCAAGTCAGTATCCGTAGGGTGTACAGTAGAGGAAAGGAAATGCAGGAGAGTAAGGTAGAGTGCGATTACTCATACCTGCAGAATAAGGAGAGGGGGGGGGGCTTATATAGCCGGGGGAGATGACAACCCTTGTCCGTGTCGACGAGAGAGGGGTATGGTGTCTGTCAGCTCGTAGGAGAGTACCTAGAGATACCCGGCATCGCACGGGCTGCTCGGATGGTACAATCGTACCGAGTCGGCGGGATAACCGCGAGGTGTGTCATAAATTGTCATAAATGGGTAAGATATGTATTACCTTGACGTCAGGGTCGTACCCCGGATGCACTGATGTAGGGCGGCGTAAGGGACAGCAGGTCCGGAGATCGAGTACCGACCGGGGGTCCGAGTGTTATGGACCGGGTCGGGTCATGTCTAGGGAGCATGGGTCGCCACGCGTCCGACTGGGAGCTGAGAGACATGAGGTACGCCCTGAGTCGGGGGTTTGTTGAGCTATATCTTTCTGGCCATGTTTTGGGCCTGTTAGTTATCCGGTCGATGGAGTGCTGAGGGCTGAATTGCCTGACTCAGGCCTGGGACGGGAAAACGGACTTGGGGGATCGAATTAAGGGGTGTTCGGGCTCGCCCTGCCCGATCCCGCTCGGGGTCTGTCGGTTAGTGCTTCGGGAGGGTTCCTGGTTCGGGACTCCTCGGGTGAGAAGTCCTAGCTTGGAGGGCTAGGTGAAAAGTCCTAACTTGGAGGGTTGGGTGAAAAGTCCTAGTTTGGAGAGCTAGGTTGAAATCTCGGTGAGTGAAGCCGGGTCCTGGTGAGTGAAGCCAGGTGATTGAAATCCTAGTGAGTGAAGCTAGGTTGAAATCCTGGTGAGTGAAGCCGGGTCCTGGTGAGTGAAGCCAGGTGATTGAAATCCTAGTGAGTGATGCTAGATTGAAATCCTGGTGAGTGAAGCCGGGTCCTGGTGAGTGAAGCCAGGTGGGTGAAATCCCGGTGAGTGAAGCCAGGTCCTAGTGAGTGAAGCTAGGTTAAAATCCCGGTGAGTGAAGCCGGGTCCTGGTGAGTGAAGCCAGGTGATTGAAATCCTAGTGAGTGAAGCTAGGTTAAAATACTGGTGAGTGAAGCCGGGTCCTAGTGAGTGAAGCTAGGTTGAAATCCTGGTGACTGAAGCCGGGTGACTGAAATCCTGGTGAGCGAAGCCAAGTCCTAGTTTGGAGGGCTAGGTTAAAGTCCCGGTGAGTGAGACTGGGCACGGAGTCTTGGTCCGAGGGACTGAGCACGAGTCAGGGGAGGCTGGGAGCCAGTTTTCTTGACTTAGAGTGGGTTTTGCCTTGCCTGGATCGGTCTGGTGACCGATCAGGGAAGTTGGCACGGAGTTCCCTCGTGGATCGGTCTGGTGACCGATCCAGCGATGTCTGATCGGTCTAGTGACCGAGCAGGGAGCATCCAGTAACTTTGGCAAACCTACTGTTCGGCTCCTGATCGGTCTGGTGACCGATCAGGGAGAAACCTTGACTGATCAATTTGAACGATCAACTGCCACGAGGTTTCTCACCCTGACCGATCAGGCTGGAGCCTGATCAGTCTAGGATCAACCTGATTGGTCTGGTGACCGATCAGCAGTGTATTTCTGGCGGGATTGTGGCAAGCTGATTTCTGGATCGGTCTGGTGACCGATCTGGTGACCGGTCAAGGTGACCGATTTGGTGACCGATCAAGGTGACCGATCTGGTGACCGGTCAAGGTGACCGATCACACAAGCTCGCGATTTCCAATTTTCTCACCGTGGACCGATCAGGCTGGAGCCTGATCGGGCTGAGCCTATCCTGATCGGTCTGGTGACCGATCAGAAGCTGAACTTTAATTTACAATCGCTGTCAGACGCTCTGATCGCGTCTGTTTTCTCGTCTGATACACTGATACACTGCTGATTTGTTTGTGATATGATTTGCTAAACCTCTGTTAAGTGTGCAGATGACAGGGAAGGATTCAAACACTCAAAGAGGGACAATGGGAGGCTTTCTTTGAAGTAGGTTTGCCTATTTCTTCTTCTCAGGTTTCAACGGGCAGCTGGCGCGGTTGGCAACTGACGGAGGCTCAGTTGGAGAGGGTCTTCAGTGGACTGAGTGCTCAGGGAGTCAGGGTGTCAGGATGTGGCTCAGTGGATGCTATTGGAGCTTGGCGACGTTGAACTTGAGCTTAAGGCAAAGCTGGAAGCAGAGGAGCGAAAAGGCGAACAAGACAGAAACTTGGGAAGTTTGCTGGGCTGTGTTGCGAGCTCTCTGTGTGTTGCTTTGTGCTTGAGCGTTATTGTTACATCTTTGTGAGCGATCCTTCTTAGTCTCGTGAGCTTATCATGTAACCTATTGAGACGCTTGTGGAGAAGTTTCTCCACCGAGAAGGAGGTGCTATTTTATCCGGGTCACCGGAGCTTGATCTGCCGACGATAAAGGGATCGCCCACCTCAAGGGCACGCCAAGGAGTAGGGGCAAGTTATCCCCGAACCTTGTACATCGCGGTGTTAGCGTTTGTTTGGTTTGTTCTTCATTCTCTGTATTTCTTTCTGCTGTTTTATTTTCGCTGCTAATCTGATTGTAGAAAGAAAAGCTCAAGAGGAGAGTAATTTCGAGTGACTGGCTATATTCACCCCCTCTGTAGCCATCCAAGTTCCAACATGAAATGCTTGCTCACATGCAGCGTTAGGGAAATAGGAACTCGAAGAAGGCTGAGGCCTTCGAGAAGGGGCAGATGATGAAGGGCCTTTGCCCTTGGACCCTTCAGCAGGTTCCTTGCCCTTAGTGGATTTTCTAAATGATGGAATAAGAGTGCAAGTTAATCAAAATAATGGTCACACGATCAAGACATAGAATTTGGTTTAATCAGTAGGGTAAGGTCATGATAAGGTCACGGTATAACCCAAAGTAAACCACACAAGATTGATCATTCAATCAAGGACACAAAAAAATTAGGTTTAATCAGTAAATTGAGGGGTCATGGCAAAGAAGGTCATGGTAATGGCATACACATCACAAGATAAAATAAGATGGTTAGCTTCCAAAAATCGTGACGAATGAAGTAATCAAAACACAAATACTTACTTAGGGGCCATGATTTCGGAAGAACACATCTCAAGTCGAGAGAAAAACCTCGCAGAGAATGGAACGACGCAGAGAACGTGCTCAGGGAAAACCAGATCACAAGCTCGAAGCCAGGAGTTGCTGAACACACCAACAGCAAGAAGAAGAACTCACATGCACGGGGAGAAGAGGAACTCACGCGCAAAAGAAAGAGGAAGAAGATGAGGGGTTTCGGTCGGCTAGGGCTAGGGATAAGGGAAAACAGGAGTTAATAAGTTGGTGGATCAGTCCACCAACTATAATTTAATGTGATCGAACAGATCACCGTTCAATTTGGGAGCGCTCAGACCGATCAGGCCCCGGCCTAATCGGACTGAATTAGTCCTGATCGGTCGGGCGACCGATCAGGCAAACTCCTGATCGATCGGCTGATCGATCAAACTGCGGACAGTAAGTTCGAGAGGTTTTCTGTGAGCCTCCTGATCGGTCTGTGGACCGATCACCACAGGGGGCCAGATCGGTCTGGGGACCAATCCAGGCTAACACAGAGAGATTGTAGAGGGGTATCGCAATTTGGCTGGACCGGTCAGTTGGACCGATCAGACATCATCCTGATCGGTCCGGTGACCGATCAGGCTCCCTGAATTTTTCTGATACGATCTGAAATTTTAGTTTCAGCCTATCGATTTCTGATAAGATCTGATGAAAATTATCGATCTTGGAAGCGATCCCTTGTCTATAATTGATCCTTTAACAAAGATCAAAGGTCCTTATGAGTTTAACAATCAATTTGCTCCACCCAAGTGGAGTCAAACTCAATCACAACCATGCAATCAATTTTCAACCAAGTTTGTATCAACATAATGTCTTCAATCAAGTTTCCTTGATTGGAATGTCCAAGTATGATCATGGAGCCAAGTACACATATGTTATGCATTGGTTTTCCCCATACTTGGTCACCGTAGTGATTATTATCTCGTCAACCTAATTTCTCAAGGGATGCATTGACATTTTGAGAAATTAAGTTGATCCTAGCATGTCACCCCATTTCTAGCAAACAAAAACGTTTTGTTGACCCTTATAGTTTATGTAAGATGTCCCCAAGTTACCCAATTGTTCCCAACAATTTGAATTGATCATGAAGGGGTTTAAATGCTCTTAATTCTATGAAGCACGACACATTCCCAACTCCCTTCTTAAGAAACTAAATTCATTCTCGGGGAGTGATTTAGTGAAAATGTCCGCTAGGTTCGATTTGGACTCTACATGTGAGAGTACAATATCTCCTCTAGCAACATGATCCCTAATGAAGTGGTGACGCACTTCAATATGCTTTGTCCTAGAATGGTGGACTGGATTCTTTTTAAGTTGATTGTGCTTATGTTGTCACACAACACCTGCACACCCTTGTAAGTCAATCCATAGTCCTCTAGTATATGAATCATCCACAACAATTGTGATACACTCTCTCCCATGGCGATATATTCTGCCTCGGTCGTGGAGAGAGTAACACAATGTTGCTTCCAACTTGACCAACTCACTAAAGATGATCCTAAGAATTGGCAACCCCCACTTATGCTCTTCCGATCCAACTTGCACCTAGCATAGTCAGAATCGGTATAGCCAATCAAGTCAAATGACTCGTACGGGGGTACCAAAGACCAACTCCAATTGTGCCCTTAAGGTATCTCAAAATTCGTTTAACAGCAATTAAATGAGATTCCTTGGTACAAACTTGATACCTAGCGCACATACCCACAGCAAAAAGTATATCAGGTCGACTAGCTGTGAGGTATAGCAAACTACCTATCATGCTCCGATATTGAGTTAGGTCAATCGGTTTACCACTCTCATCATTGTCTAAACGTGTGTTTGTAGCCATGGGAGTGGTAACTTCCTTCGAATCACTCATGTTAAATTTTCGAAGCATCTCTTGAGTGTACTTTGATTGGTGCACATGGATCCCATCTCGGGTTTGTTTGATTTCGAGTTCAAGGAAGAAAGTCAACTCTCCCACTAGACTCATTTCAAATTCACTCTCCATGTGTCCAATAAATTCATTCAAATAGCCCTTATTGTTTGAGCCGCAAATTATGTCATCGACATACACTTGGGCTACAAATATATTGTCACAATCTCTTCGTAGAAATAGTGTAGGGTCTATTTGTCCTCTAACAAAATCTTTTTCAATTAGAAATGTCGACAACCGCTCATACCAAGCTCGGGGTGCTTGTTTAAGGCCGTAGAGTGCCTTCTTGAGCTTGAACACATGATTTGAAAATTTGGTACTCTCAAACCCCGGAGGTTGTTCGACATAGACCTCTTCTCTTATTAAACCATTTAGAAAGGCCGATTTGACATCCATTTGATAAAGTTTGAAACCACGATGTGTTGCAAATGCAAGCATCAATCGGATGGATTCTAATCGTGCCACGGGAGCATAGGTCTCATCGTAATCAAGGCCTTCAACCTGACTGTAGCCCTTGGCTACTAGGTGGCCCTTGTTCCTTATGATTTCTCCCTTATGGTTCAATTTATTTTTGAAGCCCCATTTGGTTCCAATAATGGTGGTATTCTTAGGTCTAGGGACTAAGTCCCAAACTTAACTTCTTTCGAATTGACCTAGTTCATCTTGCATGACAATGATCCAATCGGGATCATTTAATGGCTCGTCAATTTTTCTAGGTTCAATTTTGAAAATTAGGGCAACTTCATTAGCCTCATTCCTAAAGAATGATCTAGTCCTAACCTCATGATGGATGCCTCCAACAATTTGGTCTTGGGGATGACTAGAGGCTAACCTAGTTGTCCTTGGTGTTGGTGGTGTTTCTTGAATGTTGTCACTAGACACAAGATTAACCTCAGGATCCGGCTGATCTATAAGTTGTCTAGGCTCACCGTCATCAGACTCATCACCACCATTAACAACATTTGGACTTTCATCCAAACCCAGTTGCCTGAGTTCGAATTGAGCTCCTTCATCATCTTCTGATTGATCATTTACTTTGGGAATTTCTTCAAAGACAACATCAGAAGACTCTTCAACCAATCTAGATTTCTTGTTGTAGACTCTGTAAGCTTTGCAGACTAGGGAGTACCCGACCAGTATCCCTTCATCATCTTTTGCTATGAACTTTCTAAGGTGGTCCTTGGTGTTTAGAATGAACACCTTACAACCAAACACCCTAAGATGTTTAACCGTAGGTGGTTTGCCAAACCAAAGTTCATGAGGAGTCTTTCCTAGAAATTTGTGAATAAGGACTCGATTTTGCACGTACCAAGTTGTATTTACAGCTTCGGCCCACAAGTACCCCGGTAATGAGTACTCATTGAGCATGCTTCGAGAAGCCTCTTGTAGGACTCGGTCTTTCTCTCTACAACACCATTTTGTTGTGGTGTTCTAGGAGTGGAGAACTCATGCCTATACCCTCTATCTTGACAAAACTCTAAGAATCTCTGATTTTGGAATTCACCTCCATGATCACTCCTTATTGTTTTAATGGTTGATGATTTTTCATTTTCAACTCTTCTACAAAATGAAATAAACACATCTAAAATTTGATCCTTATACTTTAGAAAATAGGTCCATGTATATCTAGTAAAATCATCAATGATAACCAAACAATATCTACTACCATTCAAGGATATGATTGCACTACAATCAATCAAGTCCATGTGAAGTAAATCCAATACGGTAGAAGTACTTACAGTGCTTTTACCTTTATGTGCAGATTTTGTTTGCTTACCCATTTGACATGCATCACAAAGTTTGTCCTTTTCATACTTGATGCTCGGTAAGCCACGTACTAATCCCTTGTTGGCCAATTTTCAGATATTCTTCATGTTCACATGTGCTAGTCTCCGGTGCCAAAGGTTAGACTCATCTTCTTTTGACATGAAACACATACCAAAAGTATTAGTAGCACTTTTAAATGAAACTTGATAAATATTATCTACTCTTGTGCCTACTAGTACCGTGTCAAATGTGTCATGTTGTCTAACTAGACATTGACTTGATTTAAAGTCAATTTTGTAACCCGCATCACACAATTGATTGACACTTAGGAGATTAAATGTCATCCCCTTGACTAGAAGGACATTCTTGATCCTAAGACATTCAGATATTTGAATGTCTCCTATTCCTGTAACTTTAAGACTACCATTGTTACCAAAGGAAACATTACCTCTACTTTTTCTTTGAAATGTAGTGAATAAGGTTCTATCACCGATCATGTGTTTGGAGCACCCACTATCAATGAACCAAGTTGATAAATGCTCCCCCTCAATCATAACCTACACAATTCGAAAAATAGAAGATTTAGGTACCCAAATCTTGGGACCTAAAGCACCTACTAAGCAAGATTTAGACACCCATGCCTTGACTATTTTCCATTGAGTCCTAGGGGTCTTAAATTGTCTAACATCAGTCCTAGACATTAAGGACACAAATGATGGTTCTTTGGGTAGGTAACCAATACCGGCCCTATTGTAGACATCCCTTTGTGCATTTAGAATCATGTCTAGAGTCTTTGAGCTAGTTGAGAATTTCTCAAGAACATTCTTGAGTCTCTCAACTTCACTCTTCAAAGATTTTTTTTCATCCTCTAACATTTCTAAATGTAAATCATCAATATCCTCATCCTTAGAGGATTTCAATGGTTCAACCTCAATTTTCAATGACTTAACTTTATTTTTTGACTTTTTCAACAAATTGGTTAAACATGCAATGGTCCTATAGCATTTATCTAGTTCGGGAGTGATTACCTCTTCATCATCCAAAGATGATGAAGCCGGGTTTGATGAGTCACTCGATTCATCACTGCTCTCTTGATCTTCAAGGGCCATGAGTGCCACATGGTGTGTGCTCTTCTCATCCTTCTCCTCTTCGGATGAACTTGAGGAGGATTCATTCATCCCATCTGGCCTTTAAGGCCTTCTTCTTCTTTTTGGATTTATCCTCCTTTTTCTTGAGCTTTGGGTAGTCCTTCTTAAAGTGTCCTTTCTTACTACACTCATAGCAAGTAATATTAGATTTATCAATCTTAACTTCACTAGGGTTACCTTTACCCTTGAAGCGCCGACTCTTCCTCATCATCCTTCTTACAAAATTTGTCATCTCGGAGGAAGAAGACCCACTGCCATCCTCCTCGGAATCGGACTCGGATGAGGATAAAGATGAAGAGACTTCCTTCTCCTTCTTCTTCTCCTTCTCCTTCTCCTTCTTCTTCTTGTTGGTCTTTTCCCCTGCAACTAAGGCAATCCCCTTCCCCTTGGGGCTTTTGTTAGCCATCTCATGTAGCTCCATTTCACAAAATAAGTCATCAAGTTTTACAATTGATAAATCCTTGGAAACTTTATAGGCATCCACCATGGATGACCACAAAGCATTCCTTGGGAAAGCTTTTAGCACATACCTTACAAGGTCGCGGTTCTCGACCTTTTCGTCAATATAATGAAGACCGTTGAGGACTTCCTTGAATCTACTATGAAGCTCGCTTACCGTTTCACTCTCCTTCATGGAGAGGTTTTGGTGTTGGTTGAGGAACAAATCCCTCTTGGTGATTCTCGAGTCTCGAGTTCCCTCATGGAGTTCAATGAGTTTATTCCACAAATCCTTTGCACTTGTAAAGGGACCAACCTTGATGAGTTGATCCTTGTTCATCCCACATTGCAAAGTCACCACCGCCTTCGCGTCGGCTTCACTTTTCCGGGTTTGCTCAGCAGTCCAACGCCAAGATTCCAATTCTTTTCCTTCATCATCCTTTGGAGGGGAAAAACCTTCCTTCACAGCGAACCATATGTTAATGTCCATCTTTAGATAATACTCCATCTTCAATCTCCAATATTGAAAATCTGCTCCATCGAAGAAGGGAGGTCGAGTGATACTAAAACCCTCTCTCAATGCCATTGTAGTTGACTCTCGGTTGTTAATCTACTTAAACAGAGCCCCAAGCTCTGATACCACTTGTTGGAACTTGGATGGCTAGAGAGGGGGGGGGGTGAATGTAGCCAGACACAAAACTTCTTTCTCTTTTACACTTCTGCACTTGAATGTTAGTAGCACAGTGGAAGCAAGACAGCAAAAACAAAATGCAGAAATGAAAGACAAACAAAAACGCTAACAAGAGGATTTACAAGGTTCGGTGATAACTTGCCCCTACTCCTTGGCGTGCCCTTAAGGTGGGTGATCCCTTAATCGTCGGCAGATCAAGCCCCGAAAAATTCGGATAGAAAGCAACCTCCTTCTCGGTGGAGTAACCTCTCCATAGCGTTTCAAGATGAATAAAGTATTAAGTACAGGAAACACAAGAAGAAGCCTTACTGAACACTTAGAACCGCAAGAACACAAGCAAACTTCTCACCGAGCTCCACTCAGCACAGATCTCACGCAAGAACTCCCTTCTTCTTGTCTTCTTGCTGATGGACTCACCAAGCTTCTTGTTTCTTCTTCCCAAGTGCTCAAGTAACACAAGGTTGCTCAAGATTCATAGTAGTGCTCAACAGATCAGAGTTGTCGCTTGAGCAGAACAAGACATGTCGCAAGAACTCTTAAGTGTGTGTAGCTCAAAGCTGTCTTAAGCATCTGGCTTCTCCAGCTCACATCGCCAGCCACTAGACACTCTACTGCAGTTACCAGCTACTCAGCTGCAACTGCCCACCTACCACTAAGCTCTCCTGGACTCCCTGAGCTTCCCTCAGCCAAGCCCCAGTCAGCAGCTCCAGCAGTGCCAGCATCCGTTGCAACCTGAGATGGAAAACGGACAAACCTGCTCCAAGGAAAGACTCTCATTAACTCTCCTTGAGTGTTTGAACTCATCCCTATCATCTGCACACTTAGCAGCTTATTAGAACAGCAAATCAACAGAGGATCAAAGCATCAGAACATATCAGTGGAGTATCAGTAGCAAATCAGCAGACAAATAGACGCAATCAGAACTCTGACAACGTTTTTGAATTAAAGCTGCCAGCTACTGATTGGTCACCGGACCGATCAGAGTGACTGCTGATCGGTCACCAGACCGATCAGGCTGGGTTCAGACCGATCAGGCTCTATCCTGATCGGTCCCCAACGGATAATCAGAGATCGCGACTTCTCCGGGACCGATCACCAGACCGATCCCAAGTTGTAGATCGGTCACCAGACTGATCCTCCCCTTTGCAGGGTGATTTCCCAGTTTCACAGTCCAACCATCTTGATCGGTCACCAGACCAATCATGGCATGCTCAGACCGATCAGGCTCCATCCTGATCAGTCATAGTGAGGAACTCGCGACACTTGATTGTTCACCAGAACGATCCGAACAGTATCTCTGATCGGTCACCAGACCGATCAGGAGCCAAGCAGTAAGGTTCCCAAAACCCACTGTATGCTCCCTGATCGGTCACCAGACCGATCAGGAGCCGAGCAGTAAGGAAACTACATGCTCCCTGATCGGTCACCAGACCGATCAGGAGTCGATCAGTAGCCCAACAAGGTCACTGTGTGCTCCCTTATCGGTCACCAGACCGATCAGTCATTGCTGGATCGGTCACCAGACCGATCCACGAGGGAACACTGTGCCAACTTCCCTGATCGGCCACCAGACCGATCTAGGCAAGGCCAACCCCACTCTAAGTCAAGAGAATTGGCTCCCAGCCTCCCCTAACTCGTGCTCAGTCCCTCGGACCAAGACTCCGTGCCCAGCTTCACTCACCGATACTTCAGTCAACCTGGCTTCACTCACCAGGACCCAGCTTCACTCATCGGGATTTCCAATCACCTAACCCTCCGAGTTAGGAATTTCCACACCTAGCCCTCTAAGCTAGGACTTTTCCACACCTAACCCTCCAAGTTAGGATTTCATCCACCTAGCCCTCCAAGCTTGGACTTTTCCACACCTAACCCTCCAAGTTAGGATTTTATCCACCTAGCCCTCCAAGCTAGGACTTTTCCACACATAACCCTCCAAGTTAGGATTTTATCCACTTAGCCCTCCAAGCTAGGACTTTTCCACACCTAACCCTCCAAGTTAGGATTTTATCCACCTAGCCCTCCAAGCTAGGACTTTTCCACACCTAACCCTCCAAGTTAGGATTTTATCCAACCTAGTCCCACTAGGTATTCCTAGTCCACGACCAAGACTTAATCATAATCATCTCATCAACCTAAACTAAAATCGGTGTCAACACCAAAACAACAATCAGGGTCAGATTGTATCAACACGCGACACTTCGAAGGTCCAGTTCGGTCGAGGCTTCGACCCAAATTGTTGGTTTGCCTTTTATTATTCAGCACTTAATTTCATATCTTTTTCATTGTAATTATCAACTGTAAGACGGGTTTTCTCTGCCTCCGAAAATTTTAGAAAGGAGACCAATAGTGGATTCACACCGAGTACATAGACCTTGGACGTACTGACCCAGGGGGGTCGGGAACCAAATAAATAAATCCCGCATGTCTGCTGTGTTCTCTTAGTTTTATGTTTTACTTTGCCGCTGCACTAATGCTCTAAGTCTAGAACAATCTAAAGCTTTTCGCGAGAAGATTTTCACGATTGATATTCACCCTCCCTCTATCGACGTCACTGATCCTACAGTTATATGCTACCCTAGCATATTTCTTTCCATTGGCATCGGAGAACTTAGATCGGTATTCTAGACTTGATCTATCGTTGTTGGGTTTTTGACTACTTAACCCCATACATAAACCCTTAGATCCAATAGTGAATCTATCTAAGGTTTTCTCCATTTCTTCAAGTCTTGCCCTCGAGACTTGATTTTTCAACTCTAGAGCTCTAACCCTAGAGTCAACATGCCCACCTTGGACATTCCTAGACCTACCTACCTTCCTTAGGCATATATCTCCCCTTCTTGGGATTTGTGCCTTGATCATTAACCACCTTCCTTCCCTTAGGCATGGTAGTTTGGGTCTTTCTTGGCCTAGCCTTGGGTAATGATTTTCTAGAATTATCCTTGTTAACCCTATTCCTATCATTATATCTAAATCCATGATTATACTTAACAATCATATAAAAATTTGAAATTGGATTTAATTTCAAATAAGAGATTACCTTCCCTTTTTCTTTTGAAGCTCCCCCTTGACTTGAGCTCCTCTTCTTTTCCAATTTCTTCAAGTGCGCCAATTTCTTGATTTCTCTTTTCTTTGGGCACTTGGTGTGGTAGTATCCATGCTCACCACACGTGAAGCAAATTATATGCCTCTTATCCTTCTTTGTTCCATCCCTACAACTCATGTTATTTTTCAAATGATTTGAATTGAGTTTAGGGTTTACCTCCTTTTTCTTACCCAATGGACACTTGTCCTTGTAGTGCCCCTTTTGATTGCACCCAAGGCAAATTATGTGATCCTTTTGTTGGGACCGGGTGCATGTTGACAAGGATACGGGTTCGTAAAATTCTAAATTTTTACGTGCAGCGGAAGAATTAGCATAAAATAATTTCTCAAATTATTCTAACCACGTATCAAGCATGCAACCTTATGGTGTGTGGACATGATCATAAAATAAAACTTTGCGGAAAAGTAAACTAATTTACTAAGTACCTCGCGTAACTCGAAGTAAGGGACGAGATCCAACCGTAGCGTCCCTTGGAAGCTTCGCCTCTATTCGCGTCCACGCCGAGTTCTCTTCGGGATGACTTCGCAAAGTCACGAGTTTTGTGCCAACGAGAACTACTAGATTCTCTAAAGGCACAACTAGAAGATCAAGAAAGAAGAAAGGAAACTAACCACCAAGAGTTGGAATCTAAATTCCGAGAAGGAAGGAGATGTGATCCGCTTCTTCTTCTCCGAGGTCGTCTTGGTGGATGAAGCTCACGCCCACCTTGGGAGTTGCGCCGGCCCTAGGGGAGGAGAGAGAGCCGGCCCTAGAGAGAGAGGGGCACCGGCCCTAGAGAGAGAGAGGCGTGTAGAGAGAGAGAGAGAGAGCAATTAATCTCTTGATTAATTGATTAGGAATTCAAGGCTTGCCTTTGGTTCCTTATATAGTTGCTTCTCCCTTGCCAAGTCTTTCTCTTAACGGAATTAACGGAATTAATTTTCATAAGAAATTTATCTTATAATCTTTCTTATGAATAATTCCGTTATGCCTAGTTTTATTATAACTAACTTTATAATAAAACAAATACTTCTCTCCTTTAATTATGGAATAAATTTTATAAGAAATTTATAAACTTTCTTATTATGAAAAAATCAATTCATAATTGATTTTATAAAATTAAAATAAACCATTCCATGGATCATTTTAATTTCCATAAAAAGAATAAATTTCTATAAATTTATTTATATAAATTTTTTTATACAAATTTATTTATCCATAATTTATAAAACAAATCGCGCTAGATGTATTTTATTAATTAAACCAAATAAATTGGTTTATCCCTTTTGTAGTGGCCGGCCAAACCAAGAGGGTGGACACCCTCTTTGGCCGGCCAATTCAAACCGAACCGATTGCGAATTAAACTCATTTAATTCGCCCAATAAGCCTTCAAAAGACTTAGCCATTTTTAGCTTCCATTGCGCCTCTGATAAATTCAGATTCGACTTATTTCTCTTGATCGGAAAATCTAATTTTCAACTCGTTTTAAATCCCTCGGATTACCCGTAGTGCGTGTGACTAAATAGGCTTTCGATTTATGTTGGCCGTCTATAATTAACTAATTATAGAACGATCATGAGTGGCACCTAGTAGTACATCATGACCCCCAATTAATCGAAAGATCAACGGTTGACCTCAGAAAGAATTCCGAAACCCTTCAGCAGCTCTAATGAATCGTGCCCCATTCCCTTCACCATCTTATACCCACTTGGTTCAGGACACGATCTATTTGTGTCAGTCCCTACTAGGCTGATTACGTCACACCTAGCCCAAGTAATGTCTTTCTCGTCCTTTGGATTTCTAATTACTCTCATGTATTTTAGAGACTCACACTCTAAACATGATATGCTCTGGCCAGAGGCTTTGAGTAACAATCCGACGATAGGCCTGGGTATACATCTCCTCGCAAGGAGTGGTGAATCCTTTGTAGGCTGTTCAAACATCTTCGGGCACTTCGGCTTATACCCAATCATCCTAGGTCCACACCTCCTTGGAGATGCTTGCTTAAGATGTTAAAGTATAAGTCTCCATGACCAAGATGACTTGAACACCGCAAGTCAAAGGAACATTGCACTTAAGCCGCAGTAAGAACTTCATTGACATATCTATATAGATAACCATATGAAGTCTTACAGCTAGTCACTCCAATGAACTAGTTCCCTTAACTAGCATCCGTGTTTATCTCCGGACATCCCAATGTCACCAGCCAGTGAGAATCAGCTGATTAGAGAATAACCCATGCTAGTCTCAACAGAATTGATAGTGTCCGTATTTATCAATTCATCGACTAGGGATATTTTCAATACTTCACATTTGCACATTTAGAGATAATCACTAGTTGTGATCCCATCACAAATTCTCTTATGCTGTGAGTTGTATTGCGGATATTCAGTAGATGAGTTTAAGATCCCAATCAAATACAAACATGTATACTCAAATAGTGAATTATCATTTTTAAAATAAATTTTACAATCATAAGGCGATTGCCTTAGGACACTTCTCTCATATCACTAACAAACTCCCACTTGGCCTAATGCCAATCGCTACGGTATCCAATACCACAGCTCTAACATGACCCTCAAACTTGTTCTGAGGCAAGGCCTTAGTTAAAGGATCCGCTAAATTCCTTTCAGTGGGAATTTTCTCAATTTGTATATCATTCCTACTTATAATCTCTCTGATCAGATGATAGCGGCGAAGCACGTGTTTGGATCGCTGATGAGACCTTGGTTCCTTTGCTTGTGCAATAGCTCCATTGTTGTCGCAGTAAACCGGCACTGCATCATCAATGGTTGGAACCACGCCAAGTTCGGAGACGAACTTCTTGATCCAGACTGCTTCCTTTGCTGCTTCCGAAGCTGCGATATATTCCGCTTCCGTGGTGGAATCCGCTACGGTGTCTTGTTTGGAACTTTTCCAACTTACTGCGCCTCCATTCAAAGTAAATACGTATCCAGACTGAGATTTGGAGTCATCCTTATCTGTCTGGAAACTGGCATCTGTATACCCACGTATTACCATATCTCCTTCTCCATATATTAGGAACACATCCTTAGTTCTTCTTAAGTACTTAAGGATTGTCTTAACAGCCGCCCAATGATCCATTCCTGGATCCGACTGGTATCTTCTTGTGACGCTCAAAGCATACGATACATCGGGCCTTGTACATAACATAGCATACATGATAGATCCTATCGCGGATGCATAAGGAATCTTATTCATGCAAATCCTCTCGTCTTCTGTGCGCGGACACATAGACTTTGAAAGGTTGATCCCATGCCTGATGGGAAGGTAACCTTTCTTGGATTCCGACATGCTAAACCTTTTTAGCACTCGGTCTATATATGTAGACTGCGAAAGACCAAGCAACCGTTTTGATCTATCTCTATAGATTCTAATCCCAAGGATATAGGTTGCTTCTCCCAGGTCTTTCATGGAGAAAGTTTTGGACAACCAAATTTTAACTGTCTGTAAGACTGATATATCGTTTCCTATAAGTAAGATGTCATCGACATATAATACTAGGAATACGACTGCACTCCCACTAACCTTCTTGTACACACAAGGTTCGTCTGGATTTTGTGAGAAATCAAACTTTTTGATTGTCTCATCAAAACGGATGTTCCAGCTCCTAGATGCTTGCTTCAGTCCATATATGGATCGTCGAAGCTTGCATACTTTGGTTTTATCAACCGATGTGAAACCTTCAGGTTGTATCATGTATACATCCTCAAGCAGGTTTCCGTTAAGGAAAGCTGTTTTCACATCCATTTGCCATATCTCATAATCATAATGAGCTGCTATGGCTAGGAGCATCCGAATGGATTTAAGCATAGCTACTGGCGAATAGGTTTCGTCATAATCAATTCCTTGCTTCTGACGATATCCTTTTGCCACTAATCTAGCCTTAAAGGTAACAACATTACCTTCCATGTCGGTTTTCTTCTTGAAAACCCACTTGCACCCTATGGGCTTAATCCCTTCAGGTGGGTTAACCAAGTCCCATACTTGGTTTTCGTACATGGAATCCATTTCCGACTTCATGGCCTCAAGCTATTTGTCCCTTTCTGAACTTTTCAGAACATCTTCATAACTGATAGGTTCGTCATCGCTTATGAGTAACACGTCGTTCGATTCACTTACGAGAAATCCGTATCTCTCTGGAATATTGCGTGTCCTATCAGATCTACGAAGATGTGGTGTAGTCTTAGGTTCAACTGATAGCTCATCATTATGAGGTATTGGTTGTGGGTCTAGACAAGGTGTGTCTGTAATGTCTATTGGAGTTTCTTGAACATCATCAAGTTCAATCCCACTCCCACTGTTTTCTTGTAAAAGAAATTCTTTTTCCATAAATACAGCATACCTTGAAACAAACACCTTTTGTTCCAAGGGATGATAGAATTGGTAACCCTTCGTTTCCTTAGGGTATCCAATAAATAGACATTTATCAGACTTAGCATCCAATTTGTCTGATATAATCCGCTTCACATAAGCAGGACAACCCCATATCTTAAGGTGAGTTAAGTGTGGTTTCTTACTATCACTACAAGATTTTTTGCAATCAACAACGCCCAATCGACAACGTTTTTTAAAAAAAACGTTGTCTTTTTTTGTTTTACAACGTTTTTAGTGAAAAACGTTGTCTATGTGTTTTACTTTTTAATAATGACAATGTTTTATAATGATGCGATGTGCTTAGTGTTGTGGTTTCGGATGAAAGACAACGCTGTTACAAAAGGGTTTTTTAAAAGCGTTGTCGTATTTCCCGCTAAAATAAAAAACACATCCCTCGCTCATTGCCAAACCTCGGCGGCTCGCGAAAAATCTCTCCGCGCTTCTTTTCTCCGCGAAATATCTCCCTCCACATCCCTCCACCTCCCTCATTGCCACCTCCCTCCACCTCCCTCATTGCCACCTCCCTCGTCCTCTCCTCTCCATGAAGATCTGGTGAACATACATCTTCTCCTAGCTCACCACCAAGAAGTATCCTCCACGAGCTCTTCGTCTGTCGAGTGGAAACTGAACCCCAGCGGCAGCATCACGACGCTCGCCACTACCCTCTCCATCTCTCTCTCTCGCAGTCGCCGACGTTCTGACTCTGTGGCGGTCAGATTTCAAGCTTCTGCTGGTGACGCTCGGGGAGAAGGGGGTTCCAAATTACTACACCAAGGTACATCCTCCTCGAATCACACTTCTCTCTTACCGCTTTGGGAGTAAGATCGATAGATTCTAAAACCCTAGGCATTTTCCAGTTTAGGGTTTCCGAAATCCTTAAGGGTTTCTGAAATGGAATGTATGCTACTTCCAGAAGGTAACGATCTTGGGGGCCTTTGTGAAGAACATCATGGTTTCTTTTGTGCTGGTATAGCTCTCACATTTGGCTAAATTTAGTTACATTGTTCTATCTTGTGCATACACTTTACCAAAAAAGATATTAATGAATTTCCTGGTATCATCTCCTTTTTCTCTGGTTCAGTGGACTCGCTTCGCCCAGATATTTCTTCACGGGAGGATTTAGGAAGATCAACTCTAAATGAATTATTTGAGGTGCCCCCTATTTTCTGTAGTTAAAGTGGTAGTTTCTAGCCTTTTCCTTGTCCTGATTGCTTTTTTTATTTTAAAACATAGGTTATATCTGAAGAATCTCAGCATTGTCCTTTAATAGTCTTCTTAAAAGACATTGAAAAATCTATTGCTGGAGGTGTGGATTCATACCTGACAATGAAGGTTAAGATGGACTCTGGTTTGTCAGGCGTTCTTTTTGTTTGCTCCAATACCCAGGTGGATAGCCGTAAAGAGAAGGTGGGGTTTTTCATACTTGTCATTAGTTTCATTGCCTGAATAAAAGACGATGTTAACTGTGTATACACCACAGTCACATCCAGGTGGTCTTCTTTTTACAAAATTTGGAGGCAACCAAACGATACTATTTGATTTTGCTCTGCCGGTATGATTTTTGTTCAACAAAATTTTTTACCTGTTGCTATTAGGCATATCCTAGTTCATGGCATTATTTAATATTGCCAAAGGTCTCAACTCTCATGCGTCCATGAGCATTCTTTGTGCAAAATATGAAAAACTGATAACCACCAAGATGGTGATAATATCATGTTTCCTCAGCTTGGGATTGTTAGTTGGTTTTAACATAATTGCCTTTTCTTTTTATTAGGTATTATATATTAATAGTATACATATATTGTATCTGTCTGACCACCTACATACACATAATATACAAACTGTACTAGTTTGGTTTCTGCATATTTTTCAGAACTTTGCTTCTGAGGCTTCCTCGTTTTCTTGTCTTTTAATATTTAACTTTGGTGAAATTGCCAGGATTGCTTCAGTAGGCTGCAAGAGAGAAGCAAAGAAAGTTCAAAAACTGTGAAGCAACTCACAAAGCTTTTCCCTAATAGGATCATTATCCATCCACCTCTGGTATATTAATTTTAAGATTTGCCTTACTAATTCTAAATAAATTCTTCCACTTGGGGTAAAAAGACAATGACGTTTAATAATTTCAGGATGAAAGAAATGTTCCAGAATGGAAGAAGAAATTGGACAATGATGTTGAAACACTTAAGGCTAAGTCCAACATTCAGAGCATCTGTTCTGTAAGTTATTATTTGGACAAGATTCAATAACCTTTTAACAAACAATCTATATGCCCTATTTTCCCATAAGCTTTGTTTTTTCAGTTCCATAACTAGATATGACTTTTCTGCGTCATGATGGAATAATAAGATGTGTAGCCATCCCCAAATACTTGGGATGTACTTGTGATTATTAATTGCTATTATGTTCTTTGAATTCGTTAAGTTATTTGCATCCAACATCTATGCATATTGCAGAACAAATCATCTCTCTCTCTTTATAACCTTGAAGCATGAGGTACTTCAGATTCTGCTGAAGAGTTGTACCAAATCACCAACTCTTCAAGGGTTATCTATCATTTGCTAGACTTTATGTAGGTCCTACACTTATTCTTTTCTGTTTGCTGTCACCGTTTGCATTTTCCCTTCCTTGCATTGCTCCCATTTGGATTGGAGCATGCTCTTTCCTTATTCCTTCGAATTTTATGAGGTTGAACTAGCCTGACTGAGAAAATCCTGAATCAATTTGGCTTCTCATCCTGCGACCTTAATCAAAGTTCATTGTGGAAATTATATTGTTCTAAGATGTTCAAATATTTACATAAACATCTTATGAGAATTTCTTTACACACATATATGTGCGAGTATTTTAATTATCTATACTTATAGATTTCAACAATTTTGCATCTCCTAGAATTTACAATTCTCATAAATTATTATTGATTTTAAGTATGACAACTGTTTTTGAGTCATATTTGTAAATTTGCTAATTGCATCTCCTGGAATTTACAATTCGCAACAGTCATTAGTGTTTGAACTATATCAACTGTGATGAGACGTTCTCAAATTGGCATTTGCAAATCTTTCCTGGTGGAATATTTCTAAATTAAATTTAAAAAGGCAAACTGTTTGTGAACAGTTAGCTTACATTTCTTCAAGTGGCCTAGGCCTATGGCCATGAAGCCAACAAAATAGCCACTGCCCATACAGGAGGGTTTATGGTTACAATCTCTCACCCTACATTAGTCTTGGAAGGAGCCTTTAGCCTAACACTTGAAGCTACTCTATTTCACAGGAGTCCTTATGAGTTTGCCAAACAAGCGAAGCTGGTTTTTACATTTAGATACTTAGAATTATTATTTCAGTTAATTATTTTACTCTTGCACACCTAGGCCATCTTGTCCCTTGTGCTCATTTCCTTGTATTTTTGCACTTATGTCAGACCATGTGTTTAGAGCCTATTGATTTATACTCTTATCATATTGTGTATGATTTTCATGAAGACTGAAGACCAAAAGGTGGATTGGAACTCTAATCAAGGGTAGGAAATAAAATTGAAGAGATGTGTGCATTGAGTATGGTTTCTTGGCGATAAGTTGGATTATACAAAGAATCTGGATGATTATACAAAGAATCTAGACATAGCTAAATGGATCCCCTGTCCATAAAGATACAAAATAGAAAGTTTTTGGTATATATATTGTTTATTTTAAGGACTTCATTGGTTGCATCTTGTACATTACTTGGCTTTCATACAGTAGTTTGAATCTTAGACATTGCTTGGCTTCATACAGGCTTTGTTATTAGTATCTGTTGTTGACTTTATGTTACTTGTGTCAATTGTTGGATCTTCTACATTCCTTTGACATTTTCTACAAATTTCTAGTTCTTGAATCGCATTGGATTTGAGTGCAACGACCTTGACCGGATCTGCATAAAGGATCAAACACTTTCAAGTGAAAGTGAGTGTTTGGTTTATTCCATGTTCTTTTGTCAGTTTTTGGTTCCTTCAGATTATCTTCAGCTCATATCTTTTTCAGATGTTGATAGAATAATTGGTTTTGCTCTTGGCCACCACCTTGATAACAACACATTTGAAGCGTCTCTAAAGAAAACTAAGCTTGTTCTTTCAAGTGAAAGGTTGTCTTTACTCTTTAATGTTTTGATTTTTCATTAGGTTTGAAGAATTATTTGTCTGACTATTATCGATGTTATGAAACTTCAGCATTGAATACGGTCTGTGTGTGTTGCAAAACCTTCAGAGTGATTCCAAGGGTACAAAGAAGTCACTAAAGGTGAGATGATTAGCTTCTTTCATGCTCTATTCAAAGATACTGTTTGCATGATCTTTTCCTGCCGTGCAATTTTACAAGCTAAATAATTTTAATCCTCTACTATGTTGATACACACTGGAAAAATATCTGATAAGGTGTACTTTTTGTAAGCATTTAATACTCATGTCTGTCTCTTGCATGATGGCTAACAATTTGACGTCTTTCCTGAGTTCTTCTATTTCAGGATGTGGTTACTGAAAATGAAGTGTTAAAGCAGATCGAGTTAACAAGCAGCCCTAAAGAACAACTTGTGAATGATGAAGTTTTATAGAACTTGTGAATTGAGATATTTTTTGTATTTAATATGGAATACAAACACTTTTGTAAATAATGCACTGTATTATAAGTGAATTTTGTAAACTATTATCAGTGTAAATTGTGAATATTATCAATTGTGAATAAAAATGCTTGTAAATTGTGAATATTATAAATTGTGAATATTATCAATTGTGAATAAAAATGTTTATAAATTGTGAATATTATAAATTATGAAAAACACTGCCTATTAAAATGACAACGCTTTTTAAAAACCAATAGACAACGCGAAAAAAGCGTTGTCTTTGCTCCAAACCACAACGCGGAAAAAGCGTTGTCGTAGATATACTTTCTACAACGGCTTCATCAACATCGCTTTTTAAGCATTAACGACAACGCGGAAAAAGCATTGTTGTTTAACTTTTTTCTTGTAGTGTATTCCATGTCTCATATGGAGTAGTAGAGACTACCTTGGTCGGGACTCTGTTTAGCAAGTAAACAGCTGTCTTAAGTGCATAGCCCCAAAAGAATTTTGGAAGAGTTGCATGATTCATCATCGACCTAACCATGTCCATCAAGGTTCGGTTGCGCCTCTCAGATACACCATTATGCTGTGGTGTATACGGCGGAGTCCATTGGGATAATATCCCATTGTCCCTAAGATAATCTTGAAACTCTTGACTTAAGTATTCACCACCCCGATCGGATCGAAGTATTTTAATACTTTTGCCAAGCTGTTTCTCTACTTCATTTCTAAACTCTTTGAATTTCTCAAAGGCTTCAGATTTGTGTTTCATCAAGAACATGTACTCGAATCGTGAGTGATCATCGATAAAGGTGATGAAGTAGCTATAGTCTCCTTGTGCAAGAGTTGACATTGGTCCACATACATCAGCATGTATTAGACCAAGCAATTCTCCCACTGGATTACCTTTTCCGGAAAAGGGTAATTTGGTCATCTTGCCTTTTAAGCATGATTCGCATGTATCAAATGAACCGGGTTCAAATGATTTCAAAATTCCACATCGGTGTAATTCGGTCATGCGTTTCTTACTTACATGGCCAAGACGACAATGCCAAGTGTAGGAGTCTATTCGATTATCTATTCGAGCACGTTTGTTGCTAACTTCGATATTGAAAACGTCACTGGATAAATCTAACGTGTAGATACCATTGCACAAAGTTCCATTCCATAAAGAACGCCATTTAAAGTTATGTAACAACAATTGTTACTAAAAGTTAAATGATAACCCTTTTCATTCAAACATGAAATAGATACAATGTTCTTTATTAACGAAGGAACAAAATAACAATTATCCAATTCTAAGACACGTCCAGTCGGGAGCTTTAGCAAATATGTTCCGATGGCAACAGCAGCAATCTTTGCTCCATTTCCAACTCGCAAATCCGCTTCTCCCCTGACGAGTCTTCTTCTATTCCTTAGCCCCTGTATGTCATTACATATATGTGAGCTACACCCAGTATCAAGTACCCAGGTATTTGAGGAAATAGAGTGACATTCAATAACGAAGATACCTGAAGAGGATGGGGCATCGGATGCCTTATTCTTCATGGACTCAAGATAAATCTTGCAGTTTCTTCGCCAGTGACCCTCCTTGCCACAATGATGGCAAGTTCCTTTCGGTTTCTTTTCAGTCTTTTTGGCCTTTTTCTTCTTTCCTTTATTCTGTTCTTTGGCCTTCCTCTTAGAACCTTTCTTCGAGGAACCAACTAACAGTACCGCCTTTTGATCCGGCTTTACAGAAGGCTCCACAGTCTTCAGCAGGTTGAGCAACTCGGGAATGGTGGTCTCTAGTTTGTTCATCCGATAGTTCATCACAAATTGTGAATAACTTTTGGGCAAACAACTCAGAATTAAGTCAATACTTAGTTCATGATCCATTGCAAAACCGAGTGTGTTCAGTCGCTCAATGTACCCCAACATCTTTAGCACAAACTGCAAGGCAGAAGTGCCTTCCTGCATCTTAGTGGTGAAGAGGAGTCTGGAGACTTCGAACCTTTTGGATCTCGCCTGCTCTTCAAACAACTCATGAAGATGGAAGATGATGGTATAAGCATCCATATGCTCATGCTGCTTTTGCAGCTCAGGTATCATAGAGGCTAGCATGATGCAACTCGCAAGTTCAGAATCGATCACATGTTTCTGATAGGCCACTAGCTGGTCTGGAGTTGCACCTTCAGGAGGTTGGTTAGGAAGTTGATCTTCAAGAACATAAGCAAGCTTCTCTGACATAAGGACTATCCTCAGGTTTCGAAGCCAGTCCATGAAGTTTGGCCCAGTCAGTTTATTGGTGTCCAAAATGGAACGCAAATTCAGAGAAGACATGATCGAGTGATTAACCTAGAAACACAAATTGAGCTTATGTGAGAAGAATGATAAAGAATGTATCAATATACATTAATTAAAATCTTATTTATTTATCAAATTGAATAACCCTTTTTATCAATTCAGGAGATTGTAGGAGCATCTCCAAATAGGTTGATATCCAACCATAGATAAGAACAACCATGGCTGTGGCCATCAAGTTTTTCTTAGCTATGAAGGTAGGTAATTATACCGATTACACATCACATATATATAACTATCACTTTATGCTATCAACTAATTGAATGTTTGCATAAATCATTGGGTTGTTAACTCATTAATAAGTATGTAACTTTATACATAGCACCCAACTGCACCTCTCTTTGCATCGACCTTGGCTATGGCATAACAAATCGATGCTCCAAGCTTAAGGCTGACCCATTAATCAAGAAATAGTTTTAATATGGTTGGAGCTCATTCAACCGTTTAGTCAGGCTTGGATGTGTCCAACAACCAAAACTAAGGATTGACCTCTGACTCCAACTATATTATCCATAAACTAATTCCATGGTTTGAACATGTTGAGGTTCAAGCTGGGCATGGATGTGTCCATCAACCCAAACGAGAAACAAAACTCCGATTCTAACCATATTAATGGAAGGTGTTGGCCTTAATATTTTGTAAGGGGTTTTGGGTCTCATCCTTTCTTTTTAAGCACATTCATGACATAGAATTATGTCATGACTAACGATTTCCTTAATAAAGTACGTATGTGACTTAATTTATCAAGTCTCATTATTTGAATTAGGAACCGGATTTCCTAATTCTAATTTCATACTTTATTTAAGGAATTGTTTTGGGAAACAATTTCCTAAATTGTCAA
>JAGFNQ010000283.1:0-18696 GCA_024364735.1 Boesenbergia rotunda | reverse complement strand
CCGGTCATGTGTTTGGAGCATCCACTATCAACGAACCAAGTTGATAGATGCTCCCCCTCAATCATAACCTACACAATTCGAAAAATAGAAGTCTTAGGTACCCAAACCTTGGGACCTAAGCATCAACTAAACATGACTTGGCACCCATGCCTTGACAACTTTCTTTTGGATTTTGGGTGTCCTAGATTGTCTCATGTCAGTCCTAGACATGAGAGATACAAAGAGGGTTCCTTAGGCGGTACCCATACCGGCCCTATTGTAAACCGCTCTTTGGCATTTAAAATCATATCTAAGGTCTTAGAGCTATTTGAGAATTTCCCAAGAATATTCTTGAGCTTCTCAACTTCACTCTTCAATGATTGGTTTTCCTCCACTAACTCATTATCATGCAATTCACTGATTTCCTCAACCTTAGAGGATTTCAAGCTTACAATCTCATGTTTCAAAGATTTAATTTCATCTTCTAGTAATTCAACATGCAAGTCATCAATGTTATCATCCCTAGAAGCTTTCAA
The DNA here is from genome assembly GCA_024364735.1 of Boesenbergia rotunda. NCBI lineage: Eukaryota > Viridiplantae > Streptophyta > Magnoliopsida > Zingiberales > Zingiberaceae > Boesenbergia > Boesenbergia rotunda. Next base: position 18,181 of record JAGFNQ010000283.1, on the reverse strand, counting down.
TTGATCAATCTCTAATTGCAATGCTTTAACTTTGTTTTTGGATTTCTTAAGCATACTCGTTAAACATGCAATTGCTCTATAACATTTTTCAAGCTCGGGAGAAGTTACCTCTTCATCATCCGAAGATGATGAAGCCGCGTTTGAGGAGCTTGAAGATTCTTCACTGCTCTCCTCTCCAAGAGCCATGAGAGCCACTTGCCTTGTGCTCTTCTCCTCCTTCTCATCATCGGATGAACTCGAAGATGACTCATCCCAAGAAGCCTTCAAAGCTTTCTTCTTCTTCTTGGATTTCTCTTCTTTTCTTTTAGGTTTCTCCTCCTTCTTAAGCTTCGGACATTCATTCTTGAAATGCCCTTTCCTACCACACTCAAAACAAGATGCATTATTCTTATCAAGCTTGAATTCACTAGTGTTACCTCTCCTTTTGAAACGTCGGTCTCTTCGCATCATCCTCCGCACGAAGTTCGCCATTTCGGATGAAGAGGAGCCACTGCCATCTTCCTCCGAGTTTGACTCGGATTCGGAGGAGGATGAAGATGATGAAAGATCCTTCTCCTTCTTCTTCTCCTTCTTCTTCTTGTTGATCCGGTCCCCTGCAACTAAGGCAATCCCCTTCTCCTTGGGGCCTTTGTTAGCCATCTCATGCAATTCCATCTCACAAAATAAATCATCTAACTTTACAATAGATAAATCCTTGGATACTTTGTAGGCATCCACCATGGATGACCACAAAGCATTCCTTGGAAATGCTTTCAAGACATACCTCACAAGGTCGCGATTCTCGACCTTTTCATCAATTGAATGAAGTCCATTAAGAACTTCCTTGAACCGGCTATGGAGCTCACTTACCGACTCATTCTCCTTCATGGAGAGATTTTGAAGTTGATTGAGGAACAAGTCCCTCTTTGCAATCCTCGAGTCTCGGGTGCCTTCATGGAGCTCTATGAGTTTGTTCCACAAGTCTTTTGCACTTGTGAAGGGACCAACCTTGATGAGTTGGTCTTTGTTCATGCCACATTGTAGAGTGACAACCGCCTTAGCGTCGGCTTCACTTTTCCTTGTTTGTTCGGCAGTCCACCGCGAAGATTCGAGTTCCTTGCCTTCATCATCCTTAGGAGGGATGAATCCTTCCTTCACCGCGAACCACGTATGGATATCCATCTTCAAATAGTATTCCATTTTTGATCTCCAATATTGGAAGTCGGCGCCATCAAAGAATGGAGGTCGGGTGGTGGAGAAGCCTTCTCTCAAAGCCATCTTGTTGAAAACTCTCGGTTGTTAAGCCGTGTACAGAGCCCCTTGCTCTGATACCACTTGTTGGGAACGAGATGGCTATAGAGGGGGGGGGGTGAATATAGACAACCACTTTCTCCTCCGAAACTTATCACGATTTCTGCAACTCAAGTATCAGTAGCACAGCGGAAAGAGTAGAAAACAGAGTGTGCAGAAAAACAAAACGCAAGCAAAACAAACACGACTAGCAAGATCGCTAACAAGGAGGGTTTACAAGGTTCGGGGATAACTTGCCCCTACTCCTTGGCGTGCCCTTGAGGTGGGCGATCCCTTGATCGTCGGCAGATCAAGCCCCGGTTAACACCGGATATGAAGCAACCTCCTTCTCGGTGGAGAAACCTCCCCACAGTGTGTTTCAAACAATGATATAGAATGAGCACAATGAAACAACAACAAGAAGGATCTTACTCAAACACTTAGCAAGGACAAAACACAGCAAGCTTCCCTGAGCTCCACCCAGTGGCGATCTCACGCAGACCCCTGCTCCGTGTCTTCCCACTGTCGGACTCCAAGCCTCTTGTTTTCTCCTTCAAGCGCTCAAGTATGATGATTGCTCCTCAATAGCTTGCTTAGAATGGTTGAAGAACTCAAGAACAGCAAGCTTGTTACACAGGAACTCAGGAGCACGAAAGACTGAAGAACTCGTTACCAACTCTCCTTCTCGCGTTCCTTTTTGTTTCTCCGCCAAGCGACAAGTGACAACATCTCTGTAGCTCCCAGCTACTCATCTGCCAACGCTAGCCTCTACTGAGCCATCTCTGGACTCACTGAGCTCCCCTAAGTCGAGCTCCAGTCTTAGCTCCAGTCTGCAGCTCGTCGTTGCAACCTGAGATGAGAAAGCGACAAACATACTCCAAGGAAAGCACTCTTTGACTTCTCCTTGAGTGTTTCAATCCTCCCCTGTCACCTGAAACTCAATCAGAGCATTAAAGCAGTAGCATATCAACTATCAGAAACACACATCAGCAAATCAGATACGATCAGACGCTCTGACTACGTCTGTCAGTGAAATTTGAATTAAAGTGATCGGTCACCGGACCGATCCAGAGTGTGTGGATCGGTCACCAGATCGATCCACTACTTTGCTAGGATTCCCAGCTCTCGCAGCTATACAGTCCTGATCGGTCCCAGACCGATCAGGGTGAAGCCTGATCGGTCACCAGATCGATCAGAAAGGATCCTGATCGGTCGTCCAGATCGATCAGGGCAGATGAATAGTAATTTTTTAATCAAATCCAAGATCCCTGATCGGTCACCGGACCGATCCAAGACTTTGATCAGCAAGGGAACTCACTCTCCATTTGCTCCCTGATCGGTCACCAGACCGATCAGGAGCAAGACAGCAAGGAAGCAGCCTGCTCCCTGATCGGTCACTGGTCCGATCAGGAGCCACACAGTAGATTCCCAATCTCACTGTGCGCTCCCTGATCGGTCACCAGTCCGATCCGACATAGCTGGATCGGTCACCAGACCGATCCACTAAGGAGCAGCGTGCCAATGTCCCTGATCGGTCACCAGACCGATCCAGTGACTCAACCCTAGCCCTCCAAGCTAGGAATTCATCCACCTTAGCCCTCCAAGCTAAGGATTTTTCCATCTAACTCTCCAAGTTGGGAATTTACACCTAACCCTCCAAGTTAGGACTTTTCACCTAGCCCTCCAAGCCAGGACTTTTCACCTAGCCCTCCAAGCTAGGACTTTTCACCCAACTCTTCCGAGTTAGAACATCATCCAACCTAGCCCTCCAAGCTAGGCACCTGACCCTCCAAGCCAGGACTTTTCACCTAATTCTCGATTATGGGAATTTGCACCTAACCCTCCAAGTTAAGACTTTTCACCTAGCCCTCCAAGCTAGGACTTTTCACCCAACCCTTCCGAATTAGGACTTTTCCAACACCTAGCCCTCCAAGCTAAGATTTTCCACACCTAACCTCCCAGGTTAGGGTCTTCCATATCATGCCTAATCCTTGATCAGGACTTAATCATAATCATCACAATCATCACACCTAACCTCCCAGGTTAGGGTTTTCCATATCATGCCTAATCCTCGATCAGGACTTAATCATAATTATCATAATCATCCTCCTAAACTAAAATCGTTGTCAACACCAAAACAACAATCAGGGCCAGACTGCATCAACAATCTAAACCTAGGGGCAACTAGGAGCCCATCCCACGGGACCTTAGTCCCAATCATAAACTGAAGCAAGGATTTCTATTCTTTAATGCTTTCTATAGCATTAACTGAACGGAACATTCTAACAACCACCTAATGTGTGTGCTTGTTCATAATTTAGGATTTCTAATCGTAAAGCATAAATACAAGGAAATAAGGCATATGAAATATCAACCGAAACTACTTATACTGCAGGTGAGGGATACTTACTTCCTGCGCTAGGTTTTTCTTACCAATAAACTCTGAAATTCCTGAGGAAACATCGAACTACAACGTTCTTCTTGCTTCTTGGCGTTCTCCTCGCGTCTACGAGGGTCCCCGTAGAGAATAGGGCCTCTTGAGACCTTCCCTTGGCTTCTCCTTTGTCTTGGGTGGCAAGAGAAGAGGAGATGAGGAAGAAAACGCAAGAGAGGAAGAGAGGAGGAGGGGTGTCGGCGCTGCACCCTTGGCTCACGAAAACCTAAAATCTCCTCCTCTAATTCTTTAATTCGTTATTTATATTAAGTTGTAAAAAAATCCTAAGTTAAATACATATCTAGAATACTCGATTATTTCCTTCAATGAATCTCCCATTGGCCTGGTGGTTCGTGGAGCCATGCTAAGGGTTTGCTCTAGTTAGAGGTTGCGGGTTCAAAACTCACGTAAGGCCACCAACTTATCTTATTTATTTTTGGCACTTCTTTTTATGGAAAAATTTCATAAAAATATCTAAAAATTCCAGAAAAATCCTAGGATATTTCTAAAATTATTTGAGAAAATTTTTGGGCTTTACAGTAACTGATCGATCTGTTAATCGATCAGGACTGTGTTTCAGCTACATTCAAGACATGTTCTTTAGTAAGTTTGTTTCAGACTTTTCAATGCTGCAAATTAGCTTTAATCTCATAGTTTTACATTGAATTGCATAGTTTTCAAATAGATTAAGTTTAGTTGTTGCAATTTCCTAGTTAATTTCTACTTTAGTTGAGTTCATTCTGTTTCAACTATATTTTCATTCCTTATTGCAAAACAAACCCCCATTTCAATTGAAACCCCAAAACATCAAACGATAAATTTCAAGCTTGAGTTGAGCATTCACAACTAGTCCTTGGAAAAATATGACTTGAGGGTCCTATACTACATTTATCTTTGTGAGATTAAGGGTTTTCAACTTATAAATTCAAATTTGAGGCTCATCGTGACACTCGTTGTGGGCATCATCAAATTTTTGGTGCCGTTGCCGGGGAAAAAACACTAGTTGAGTTTGTTTGATTTGAGTTTGTGCTTAGTTTCATATTTTCATATACTATTTCATTTGTTTTATCTTTCTATATACATTTGCTGTCATTTTTGTTTGGTTTATGACCAGGACTGCAGGTGGTGATATTGTGGAGTTTGATCCTGAGATTGAGAGGACCTTTAGAGCTAGGACAAATCAAGGAAGAGTTTCAAAAGCTATTGAAAAGTTTTCTACTCATTCAAGCAGTCCTATGGCAGAACATCAGAAGACTATGAAGGAGCTTGCAGCTCCTGATGATGCTTTTCAGTATTCTTATATTGTTTATCCAGAGTTAGCTGGTGATTTTGAGCTGAGATCAGGCCTTATTCATCTACTTCCCAAGTTTTAGGGACAATCAGGAGAGGATCCTAATAGACATTTGCATGAGTTCCATGTAGTGTGCTCCACTATGAAGCTTTAAGGGATTTCTGAAGAGGACATCAAATTAAGGGCATTTCCATTTTCTTTGACTGAAGCAGCTAAGGATTGGTTTTATTACTTGCCTACTGGACATGTTTCAAGTTGGATTGCCATGAAGAAGGCATTTTTAGAGAAGTACTTTCCAGCTTCAAGAATAGCTATTATCAGGAAAAGCATCTGTGGTATTCAGCAAGTGGTGGGAGAGACCTTATATGATTATTGGGAGAGATTCAATAAGCTGCTCAAGTTGTCAACAACATCAAATCAGTGAGCAGCTTCTTATTCAGTATTTCTATGAAGGTCTACTTCAGATGGATAGAATCATGATTGATGCTGCAGCTGGAGGAGCTTTAGTGAACAAGACACCAGATCAAGCTAGAGAATTGATTTCAAACATGACAGAGAACTCTCAACAATTTGGAAGTAGGGCTCTTTCTACTAGAGGGGTGAATGAAGTTCAAATGGTTTCAAATGAACAAAAAGAGATCAAGAGTTCTTTGATGGAGCTTACTTCTTTGGTGAAGCAAATGACATTGAATAATGTGAGCCAAAATCATAATTTTTCAGTAACTTCGCCTACAAATCAAGTGATGAGGTTGTGTAGCATATGTTCAAATCAAGAGCATAATTCGGATTTGTGCCCAAACTTACAACAAGATGAATATTAGCCACTTTGACTAGAGGACAATATCAATCAAGGAATGACCCTTATTCATCTACTTACAATCCGGGATGGAGAGATCACCCTAATTTGAAGTATGAAAACTCATTCTATCAACAAAACCCTTCACAATAGCCCCTACAACAATTCCAGCTGAATTTTCATAATTTTTAGCAAGGGAATCATCAATTCCAGCCACAATTCCAGCAAAATCAGCAATTTCAGCAACCAACTCAGTCTTTTCAGCCTCAATTCCAGCAAAATCAGCAAGGTTTTCATCATAATCAGCAAGGTTTTCAACCTTCACAGCAAGCTTTTCAACCATACAATCAGAATTTTCAGTTTCAAAGTCAACAATTTCAGCCCCAACACTTTCAGCCTTCACTCCAACAAATTCAGCCTCAAAACCAGAATTTTCAGAGCAGTAATTTCCAGTAATTTTCACCTAGTTCCCAGCCCAATTTCTAGCAATTTCAACAGCCCATTCAACCATTTAATCAGCCCCAACAATCTCATTTTCAAAGTTCACAGCAAAGTCACAATTTTCAGCAACCCAACCCTTCATTTCAAGGCCAACAAAAAGTCCCATTCTAATCATGGAGGCTATGGAGGTTCTAGCGGGTTTAATGCTCAACAACAAAAGCTAGAGGAGATGATGCAATAAATTTTGCAACAACAACAAATTTTACAACAACAACAAGGGCAACAAAAGAATGATTCCACCGTTCAAAACATTGAGAGACACATTGAACAACTAGCTAGTGGAATGAATCAAATGCAAGCTCAAGGATCGAGTCAATTACCTTCTCAAACTACTCCTAATCCTAAGGGAAATGTTAGTCCCATAACTTTGAGGAGTGGGAAGGTTGCTTCAAGTTTAAACACTCTAAGGGCTGATTTTTCTGAAAAATTTATAGCACCTAGTTTTCCAGCTCAGATCAGTCCCGAAATGGGTTCTAAATTAGTTGGTTGTGACCCTAGTTCAAGCCTAAGTCCTTCTTCTATTGATCATGTGATTTCGGTGGTAGAACAAGGGGAAATTAGAGAGAAAAGTGCACCTACAGCAGCTATACCACTTGAAATTCCTACTCAAGATTCATTTTTGAAAATTTTAGCTCAAGTGGAGGAACCGAGGGTCCCTTTTCCCTTCCCACAGCGCAAGACTCAAACTAAAAAGCAAGTAGAAGAGGAGAAGGCAAAGGAGTATCAAGATCTTGTAAAATTTTTCAGTAAGGTGGAAATTAATGTGCCATTGTTGACCATGATCAAGCAAATTCCTAAATATGCCAAATTTCTTAAGGATTTGTGTGTGCACAAGAAGAAGCTAAAGGAGAATGAAATGGTTAGTTTAGGAAAGAATGTCTCAGCCCTTATTCATTCAATTCCTCAGAAATGTGAAGATCCAGGAGTATTTACTGTGTCCTGTGAGATTGGGAGGACTCTTTTTCATGATGTTATGTTAGATTTGGGAGCTTCAATTAATGTGATGCTTAGATTAGTTTTTCAGATGCTTGGTATTGGACCTATGCAGCTACAGGAGTGGTTATTCAGCTAGCAGACAGGAGTCAGACTCACCGAGCTGGAATCATTGAAGATGTATTAGTGAAGGTGAATGAGTTGATTTTTCCTACAGATTTTTATATCTTGAACATGGAGGGGGATTATCTAGCACATAGATCTCCACTTATTCTTGGGATACCATTCTTGAAGACTGCAAGGACAAACATTGATGTATATGCAGGCACACTTTCTATGGAGATAGGAGACACAGTGGTGCAGTTCAGTATTTTTGATGCTATGAAGCACCCCAGAGAGGATCATTCTATTATGAGCATGGATATTTCAGATGGGTTGATTGATGTAGAGTTACTTGCTGATAGGGTTTCACTTGGTATTCACAGAGAGTATTTTAGCTCAGAGGAGGCTGAGGATGCTTTAGATATTGAGGCAGCTGAGTTGGAGGTTGTATCTGATTCACTTTCAGTTGGAGATGATTCTTTAGGTGTAGGGGATTGCACTGAGCCTCAGGAATCACCTATATTGATTGATATATCAGGAGATTCAGAGGATAGGTGTGAGAGTGTAGGGGATTGCACTGAGCCCTAGGGATCACCCATACCTGCTGAGCAATCACAGATAGAGTTGAAACCATTGCCAGAACATTTAAAGTATGCTTATTTAGGAGAGGAGTAGTGTTTACCTATTATCATTGCCAAGAACTTGGATTCAGAGCAAGAGGACAAGTTATTGCAAGTTCTGAGGCAGCATAAGAGATCTATTGAGTGGACATTAGCTGACATACCTGGTATTAGCTCCGTCATCTGTATGCACATGATATTTTTAGAAGAGAATGTGAAGCCAGTCAGGCAGCCACAGAGAAGGCTAAATCCACTAATTTTAGATGTTGTAAAGAAAGAGGTGACTAGACTTTTACAGGCAAACATTATATACCCTATTTCTGACAATAAGTGGGTTAGTCCTATTCATGTGGTTCCTAAGAAATCAGGAGTGATGGTGGTGGCTAATGAGACTAATGAGTTAGTACCTACTAGGGTAAAGAATTCATGGAGAGTTTGTATTGATTATAGGAAGCTGAATCAAGTCATGAGGAAAGATCACTATCCCTTGCCTTTTATTGATCAGATGTTAGAGAGGTTGGCAAGGAAGTCTCATTATTGCTTCCTAGATGGTTATTCAGGATATTTTCAGATTTGTATAGACTTGGAGGATCAGGAGAAGACTACTTTCACGTGTCCTTTCGGTACATTTGCTTATAGACGTATGTCATTCGGACTTTGTATCGCCCCAGGGACTTTCCAACGGTGTATGGTGAGTATTTTTGGTGAGTTATTAGAACACTGCATGGAAATTTTCATAGATGATTTTTCTGTATCTGGCACATCATTTGATACTTGTTTGGATAATTTAGCTAGGGTACTCCATAGATGCATTGAAACTAATCTTGTCTTGAATTTTGAAAAATGTCATTTTATGGTAGAGCATGGGATTGTATTAGGTCATATAGTCTCTAGGAAAGACATTAAAGTAGATTCTGCTAAAGTTAGTGTTATATCTTCTTTATCTTACCCCGTATGCGTATGGGATGTTCGAGCTTTTCTTGGCCATACAGGATTTTACAAGAGATTTATTAGAGACTTCAGTGAGATTGCTCGACCTTTGACTAGACTTTTGCAGAAAGATGTGGATTTTTGTTTTGATGAAAAATGCAAGGAAGTTTTTCAGAGATTGAGGGAGGCTCTTACTTCAGCTCCTATTATTAGACCTCCTGATTGGACTTTACCTTTTGAGTTAATGTGTGACGCTTCTAATTTTGCTGTAGGAGCTGTACTTGCACAGAGGGTGGATGGAGCGTCACATGTCATTTGCTATGCTTCCAAGACCTTAGATGCTGCTCAGGCTAACTACACCACCACAGAAAAAGAGCTCCTTGCTATTATTTTTTCTTTCGATAGATTTAGATCATATTTTCTATGTTCTCATGTTATTATATTTTCTGATCATGCAGCCTTGAAGTATCTTCTGAAGAAGCTGGATGCAAAGCCCAGATTGATTAGATGGATGCTTCTACTTCAAGAGTTTGATCTGGAGATTCGAGATAGGAGTGGCAAGGAGAACTTGGTGGCAGATCATTTGAGCAGAATAGAGGGAGATGGGCACCTTACAGCCATTGATGATGATTTTAGAGATGAGCACCTTTTAGTGGTGCATGGTGAGTCGCCATGGTATGCAAATCTAGTTAACTATTTAGTAGCTCATGTTTTTCCTGTACAATTTACTAAGGCTCAGAAAGATAAATTCAAAAGTGATGCTAAATTCTATGTGTGGGATGATCCTTACTTGTGAAAATTTTGTAGCGATCAAATAATTAGGAGATGCATACCTGACCATGAGTTTCATTCAGTTCTTACACTTTGCCATTCGTCAGCCTGTGGAGGACATTTTGGACTACAGAGAACTGCTAGGAAGGTTTTAGAGTGTGGATTTATTGGCCTACTTTATTCCATGATGCTTATCTATTTTATAAAAACTGTGATAGATGTCAGAGGACTGGAAACATAGGAGCTAGGAATGAAATGCCCCTATAAACTATGCTTTTTTTGAAATTTTTGATGTATGGGGGATAGACTTTATGGGACCTTTTCCTGCATCTTGTGGATTTTTGTATATATTACTTGCTGTTGATTATGTATCTAAATGGGTGGAGGTCATTCCCTCCAGGACTGACGATTCTTGTGTTGTTGTGAGCTTTGTTAGGTCACACATTTTTTATAGGTTTGGAATTCCAAGAGCTATCATAAGTGATCAAGGTTCACATTTTTGCAACATGCACATGAAGGCTTTACTCAACAAATATGGGGTTGTGCATAAAGTGTCTACTTTCTACCACTCCCAAACTAATGGACAAGCTGAAATATCAAATAGAGATATCAAGGCAATTTTGGAGAAGACCGTGGGGCCTAGTAGAAAAGATTGGAGCAAAAGACTGGATGATGCATTGTGGGTCTATCGGACGGCATATAAGACACCTATTGGAATATCTCCCTACTGGCTTGTTTATGGGAAAGCTTGTCATCTACCCGTGGAGATAGAGCATAGAGCTTATTGGGCGGTGAAAGCTTGCAATTTTGATGCAAATAAAGTGGGAGAGGAAAGGAAGCTACAACTTCAAGAACTTGAGGAGATAAGATTAGAAGCATATGAAAACTCAAGGATTTACAAAGAGAAGACTAAGAACTTTCATGATAAACATATAGTGAAGAAGGAGTTTCAAATTGGAGACAAAGTTCTTTTGTACAAATCAAGGCTCAAATTAATCAATGGTAAGTTGAGGTCTAGATAGGAAGGTCCATTTCTTGTTACTAATGTTTTTCCTTATGGTATTGTTGAGATTAAGGATGAGGCTAATGATTTTATTTGGAGAGTTAATGGTCATCGGCTCAAGAAATATTTTGAAGAAGTGAAGGAGCTAGATGTGGATGGATTGGATATCAATGATGCTATCTACCCAACTTAAAGGGGAGTTTGTTCCTTCTTACACTCTTATTTCATTATAAATATCATTTATGTTTTCTAGTAGTAAATTTTTCTTTTATAGTGAATTATTGCTAATAAATGCTTAGGTAGTGTAGAGTGAATAATGATTCATTGTAGATACCATTTTATCCTTTTTGGCATCTTGTTTTTGCATGATTTGGAATAAATGTATCCCTCTAGATTTTCTTTATATCATTTTAGAATCCCTTGAAAGTGAGTTAAATTTGGTTGTTAAAACTTAGGATTTGAGCCAATGGATGAAAATTCTTGGATACTTGAGTACTACTTAGTTATGGACTCTAGATTGATGATTTGAGATGAATTCTTTTTACCTAGTGAGGATTTAGCCTTATTATTGGGATACACACATGTGATTGTACTCTAGAACTTGCTCAGGTTCTTTCAAAACTATATTTCTATGATTGGACCACATTTATAGAGGTGAATCACCTTATTTCCTTTTTCATATCAATTTTTGCAATATTCCTTGTTGATCTACTCTATATTCTATTTTCCTTCCCCTATTTTTCTGTTCATAACCATATTCTCCATGGACTTGGGCGCTTTGATGTTTCTTGATGTTACTTTGCCCGAGACGGTCAAAAAGCAAGTGTGGGGGAGGTGGCTAGTGTTTTGATTTAAAGAAATGAGAAGGGCTTGTTATAGTTATATAAAAAATTTGCTTTGTGCCAATTTCGATTGCATTTTCTGGACACTCATAGCTTAGATTCAATCTCAATCATTTCAGAGCTAAATAGGGTTTCACTCAAAATTTGGAGACCTACAGATTCAGCAGTTGATCAGAGGAAAAAAATGAATGAAGTGGGACAAATGAAGCTGTGAATGCTGTTAGTGCACCAAATTATCATGCCAATGCTATGGGTGAATAACTGCAACAATAGAGGGAGTTTGAAATGAAGAAAGTATCAAGGATGCAACTCAAAAAGAAAGAAGAAAAAAATAGAAAATGCATATTAGAACGAAGAGGTGTGCCAACTTGATGGAGTTTTGTATCAAAAGTGAGTTGCAAGAATTGATTAGTGAAGGGGCTATTACTGAATATGAATGTGGTGTATCAGTGTTAAAAGTTGTACCAAGTGGAGCACTTAGTTCTCCACTATCATGAAAAGCTCCAAGTTGTGAAGTTGTGAAGTTGTAGGTCTGTAATTACAGATGGCAGAAAGCTCTGGAATCTGAATTTCTTGGAGATTTTGAAAGCTGATATTGCAGAAATAGAATTGGAATCAGCTGAAAAACTGCAACTAGAAGGGACTTGTGAAGTTATTGCTAGAAGTCAGAAAAAAATCAGAAATGGAGGGCTCTTCATCTATCAAATGCTGTTGCTAGAGATGGGCTGGCACAATTTGGATAAAAATTTCAAGATTGTTTGATTTGGCAAGTAATGCAGTTCAGGAATTTGATCATCTTACAACTCCTTCTAATACACATTTGAATTCTAATAAGTATCAGGAGTTATATTAGTTCTGAATTGAAAAGAGAAAAAAAAATAGAAATAGAACAGTAGAAAAAAAAAGAAAGAAAAGAGCATGAAGTGGAAGTCAAGTGTTGGACTAGATTTCTAAATTGGAAGATGTGAACAAGGAGCTAATTGAATTAGGAGTGAGTTATTCATTGAAAAGAAGTTAAATCAGGCAGAACCGTTTCAGAATTCTGCTCATTTCAGATTCTGTTGGTGCTCTGATCGGTCTCTATACCGATCAGGGAAGTGTCTGATCAGTCCCCAGACCGATCAGAAGAAGCCCAGTCCGATCAGAAGCAGTCCAGAACGTTCAGAAGTCTCCAACCCGATGCCCTGATCGGTCTGCTTGACCGATCTAGAGGAGCTTAATTGGTCTTCTTGACCGATCAGAAGGTATTTCTGCTTATCATGATTTCACAGCACCTAATGGTTGGACTACTGAAGTTTTGCTTGTTCCACTCAATCAACTTTTGAATGGGCATTAGTCTGAAGAGAGAAAAAAAATATCTGTAAGGAAGAAGAATAAATGAAGTGTTAAGTGGAAAAGAGATTGGAATAGGGATCAATTGATGAAATGGGAGTGGAGTATCAAGAGTGAGTTGCAAACACATCCATCAGCTCAGTTGCAGAAAAAGGGCAAAGTTCATTTAGTTACATTCTTAGTATCCAAGTCTTCCACTTTCTTTACTTTTCCATCTACTAAACTTCTATTTTATTCTTATCATTACATATTTCCTAAACATGTTCAAATAAGCCTTTGTAGGTGTGAATCCAACTCAAGAATGATGGTGGAGAGTAGAGCATAAGCAAGCTAATGGTAGTGCAAGAATCATGATTGTGTTTGAGTGAGCTCCAATTTCATCAAAACTTAGAACTTAGGAATGAAAGATCAATGTGGGCGTGCAGGGGGGGGGGTGAATGCACTTTCTTTTGATCGTTTGATCTCTACACAGATGTTAGCGCAGCGGAAATAATATGCAAAGGAAATAACTGTTAGTAATATGAGAGAAGTGTCCTAAGGCAATCGCCTTATGATTGTAATCATTTACTTTAATAAATGAATATTCACTATTTGAGTATACATGTTCGTGTATTTGATTGAGATCTTAAACTCATTTACTGAATGTCCGCCATACAATTCACAGCATGAGAGAATTTGTGATGAATTCACAACTAGTGATTATCTCTACATGTGCAATTGTGAAGTATTGAAATTGTCCCTAGTCGATGAATTGAAAAATACGGACACTATCAATTCTGTTGAGACTAGCATGGGTTATTCTCTAATCAGCTGATTCTCACTGGCTGGTGGCATTGGGATGTCCGGAGATAAACATGAATGCTAGTTAAGGGAACTAGTTCATTGGAGTGACAAGCTGTAAAACTTCATATGGTAATCTACATATAGATATGTCAATGAAGTTCTTACTGCAGCTTAAGTGCGATGTTCCTTTGACTTGCGGTGTTCAAGTCATCTTGGTCATCAATGTTAGTGCAGAAATGCACCTAAGTCAAACCTGTGTTTTGATAATGGCAACATAGGTCAAAAGTTAAGTCTTTCTTGTTTTCTAACAAGTTAATCTAGTGTGCAGTAAAAAGCCCTAGCGAAGGACTGCTAGGCACTGGCGAAGGACTGCCAGCACCAAAAGCCCTAGCGAAGGACTGCTAGGCAACTGGCGAAGGACTGCCAGCACCAAAAGCCCTAGCGAAGGACTGCTAGGCAACTGGCGAAGGACTGCCAGTTCACAAGACCTGACAAAGGACCGTCAGGCAAAAGTCCAACCAAAGGAGCGGTTGGCATCAGGTAAACTCTCCCGAGTGGAGTAGGTGAGGACGCGTTCCCCGTCGAGGGAACAGTAGGTGTCGGTTCGACCTAGGGCTCCATTTTGGAGACCAAAGTCAGAACCAAGACAGCTAAGGCTGTATAAAAAATAATTAATTGTTTTATTGTATTTTGGACTAACCCTTGATGCAGGACCGAAGGAACGTGTGTCTGCAACTCAGAGAGCCTCAAAGGAGTGAGGCAACAGCTGAGTAAGGCGCCCTGAGTGTCCAGGGCGCCCTCAAGGTGAACCAGAACCAAGCGAAGCAAAATGGGCTTCAGCTGCTTACTGGGCAAGGCGGCCTCAGCAGCCAGGGCGCCCTCGTCAGCCAGGGCGCCCTCAGCGCCGAAGGCGCCCTCAGGAGCCAAGGCGCTTCGCGCCTAAGCCAGCAAAGGCGATCAACTCTATCCAGCCGAGAAGACCGGGTCAACCAAGGCGCCCTCAGCGACCAGGGCGCCCCAGAGGTCAAACCTCATCCCTATTCCGGTGGGATAACGGTTGACCGAGCGAAGCACGGATCGGATGACACGTGGCAGGGCGCCCCGACGTCAGGGCGCCCTAGGTGCTATAAATAGCACCCTCGACCCAAGCTGAGAAGAACTTCGCTCCAACGCTTCCATACTCTTCTGTGCTCACGCCCTGCTCCGGAAACTGCCCAACTCGAGCCGATGACGTCCCGCTGCTCCGGAAAGTCAACCTACAACCGGACGTCGGTAAAAGAAGAGTTTCAATTTTTTATTTACAGTTTACGTTGCTATACTTGTAATCTCTTTTTTGTAAACTGAATTTGCGCTCATATAGAATTGCCCAAAGTAAACGATCAACGATCGTGGGCCTTGGAGTAGGAGTCGACACAGGCTCCGAACCAAGTAAAAATCTCTGTGTCCTTTGTGTTGGTTTTTGGTTAATTTCGCTGCATACGTACTCTTTAATATAATCCGAAAGTTTTCCAATATTCACCCCCCCTCTATCGGGCTCCTCGATCCAACAAGTGGTATCAGAGCGGGGTTATTCAAACTTGGTGCAACCACCAGTTTGAAATTTTCTTTTCGGATTTTTGAATTCTTTTTAATATTCTTTTCTTTGTCGTTCGATTTTCTTGTTAATCGAGGTTGGTGCAACACCCCTCGATATTTTAATTTCTTAATCCCGCACTGCTAATCCAAGACCAAGTCTTGGGACAATTTTTTTGTAAAGTTTTCTGTTACAGAACAAATGTCTATGCAAGAGGGATTCAGCACCGCTAGACCTCCACTCTTCAGTGGAGAAGACTTTTCCTACTGGAAAAGTCGCATGGAGGTCCACCTGAAAACTCAGGTGGACATGTGGATCATTATCCAGTCCGGTCTGGAGATCCCCCGAAATGCGGAAGGACTTCCACAAAGCTACTGGGAGTGGGACAACACTCTAAAGCGCAAGATAGAAGCCGACGCAAAAGCAACGCAAACCCTACAATGCGGGCTGACAAAGGAAGAGCTGAACCGAGTGGGCCCCTTCAACAGTGCAAAAGAGCTATGGACAAAACTGATCGAGCTGCACGAAGGGACTTCAGACACGAGGATCAGCAAAAGGGATCTGCTACTGAACAAGATCTACACCATCAAAATGGCCGACAATGAAACAGCAGCCCAGCTCCACGCACGAATCCAAGAGGTAATGAATGGTCTTCACGCAATAGGTCATAAGGTCGAAAACCGTGACCTAATAAGGTATGCTCTAAACGCATTCCCAAGAAATACCTTGTGGGCATCTATGGTAGATGCATACAAGGTATCCAGGGATCTTTCTAAAATAAAACTAGATGAATTATTTTCTGAACTAGAACTGCACGAACAACTAACACCAATTGGTCGAAAAAGGTATCGCTTTCATTGCAGGTAAAAATCAAAGACAACGAAGAAGAAACTGAACCTGAACCCGAGTCTGACTCAGACTCAGAAGATGAAGAAGGAGAACAAACTAAGCTGGTCCGGCTCGCTCGAAACTACTACAAGGAGCTGAAGAACCGAACCAACAAAAGAAAATCGGCCGAAGAAAGGACGAACCAACTGAACCCGCGAACAAGCCTAATGTGACCTGCTACGAGTGCAAGAAAAAGGGCCACTACAAAACAGAGTGTCCGAATCTGAAAGAGTCCAAGAAGACGAGAAGAAAGAAGGCACTGCAAGCAACCTGGGATGAGTCTTCCTCAGAAGAAGAAGAAGAGGCACCCCAGTCCAATCTCCTAGCTCTAAACCGCATCAGAAAAAGTCGAGTCAGAATTAGAACAAGAGGACGGCGAGCTAACCTTACAGAAGACGGAGAAATAAAGGTAACTGGTTTTAATAAATTGCAATTAAGTGAGTTGATTTCTTTCCTTTCTCGAGACTTGGCGAAAGCCAAACTCCGAGTCGAATCCCTCCGACAGGAAGTAAAACTCCTGAAAGAGGAAGCTGACTCTAAACCCTTAACCGAGAAGGTTCAGGAAGAAACTTCTACTCAAGTTGAAAAACTTGAAAAGGAGAATTCCTCCCTGAAAACTCAGGTTAAGGAATTTAGAACAGCTTTAGAACGATTTACATCTGGTTCCAAGGGTCTTGACATGATCCTTGGAAAACAAAAATCAGTTCTAAATCGATCCGGACTTGGCTACCGAACCATATCCCGACAAAGATCATATTTGTCTGTACTGAATCAGTCCAGAGGAAAAATTCAGGCATGGGTACCTAAACTGTGCCTGAACAAACCAACTGGATCAAATCAGTATTGGATCCCCAAGGACAAGATTCACATCTTGCCTAACCATCACCGTGGCTTTAGTCCAGGGGGAGCCAAACTGAAAACTATTTTCATTATTAGATAAACTTGTTATTATTGATTTAAATTGCTTGATTGTTTGACTGTTTATTTAATTTCTGCAAATTACCATGCTTAGACTTAGGCTAATTTAAGGACCAAAACAAACTTAACTGAAACTTGAAAACATAGTATTGGGTGGAGGTGAGATGATAGTACGTTGGGGAAACCAATTCTAATAAGATCAAGTTTACTTGGTCTCTTTAGACTGGTGAAACCAGCCGAAGCTACCAATCCAAAATCCAAACTAGTTAGACCAGAAATTTTTCAAAGAGTAATTTGAAAATGAAATTTCATTAAAAGGCTTTGTCAAGGAAAGGGTGGATGATCCCATAAGGCTTCGGCCAAAGAAGGCCTAGTGCCTCGCCAAGACCTGGAAGCCAATTTTTGAAATTCAAATTCAAATTAATTTTTGTCAAATTCGAATCTAACACAAAATTTCAGCTAAGTATAGATTTAAAACATCTTTTCAAAAATCAAAATTACTTAAGTTTTCAAAAATTAAATTGTTTTCAAAATTTTTCAAAAATAAACTATCAAAAACTGTCTCACAAAACCTATAAGGTTAACGTGATTAAAAACCCTAGATTTGGGTGAGACAGACTAGGCAGTGAAACTCAATTTAAGCTATTCCTGATTCTAATTGGATCTAAATCAAGAAAATTCTTTATGCGTAGGAACATAAAGATTTGGACCAATGGATGTTGGATAGCGGTTGCTCCAGACACATGACTGGAGACAAATTGAGTTCACCAAGCTCAAACTCAAAAACCTAGGCTCAGTAGCATTTGGCAATAATGCTACACTCAAGGTAATTGGGTCAGGTAATATTGAGCTTAAATCTGATTTCATTATTAAGAAAGTTTTATTGGTTGAAAACTTCAAGTTTAACTTGGCCTTAGCATAAGTCAGTTATGTGATTCTGGTTATATAGTTACCTTCAACAATTCCAACTGCCTGATTAGAAATGAACAAGACTCAGAAATCATACTTAAGGGCACTAGGAAAAACAATGTATACACTATAAATCTTCCCCTTATACCCAAATGCATG
This sequence comes from Boesenbergia rotunda, assembly GCA_024364735.1. NCBI lineage: Eukaryota > Viridiplantae > Streptophyta > Magnoliopsida > Zingiberales > Zingiberaceae > Boesenbergia > Boesenbergia rotunda. Next base: position 127 of record JAGFNQ010000283.1, on the reverse strand, counting down.
TTAACACAATTAGAACAATCAAACCTCTGGCATAGGAGATTAGGTCATACCAATTTAAGAACTATCTCAAAAATTACCCAACTTGGGTTAATCAAAGGTATCCCCAAAATCAAAAAACAATTGAAAC